>SRMA01027155.1:277419-301401 GCA_007224835.1 Danionella cerebrum | reverse complement strand
TTCTTTCCACATGTGAGCCAGTTTCTTTGTTGCGCTTGATAGTTTTTGTGACTGTACTTTTTGACATTTCCAAAGTTTTCCCATATTTCTTAAAGTAACGATGGCCAGTCGTTGTTCTGCTTTTTTCTTCCCAAATCGTATTTTGATAGACATGAAAATAAATATCTGTAACTTGTGATCTGCTGTAAATAAAAAACACTTCTGTGAAAGATATCGTTACCGTGTGATAAAACTGTGGTCATACCTCCCAGCCCTAGTTCACAGTGTGAGGAGAGTTTCTCTCAGTCTTTCATTTAATCAGAGTTCACAATGGAGAGAAACTGTACAATTGTTCACATGGTGAGAGAAACGCTGACAGACACGAGCTAGCAACTTGTCAACCGCTAACACTGAAGTACTCAACAAGCTCCACGTCGTGCTGAAAACATGACGTAAACATTATACAGTCAGTGATTTTCTGTTTGTTTGATTAAATAAATGTATCGCACTGAATGCTGCTGGATATCTGCCAGCGCTGAGAGCTGGAGTTTGCTTTTAACATGCATTTGAATAACACCCCAAACTTCCCAAAGAACATAATTTACTCTACTTGTACTCTACAGAAGTCGATTGTTTAAAATAATTTCATTAATTATAAATATTGTTCTAAATACAGACGTGTGTTTGGTTTTTTAGGTTTTTTTTCTTTTGCCGTGTTTGTTCTGTTAACTCTCTAGAGTAATTTATAAATCTTTTGCTACTTCTGTTTTTTCAGTGTAGGTTTAGTACTTTGGATACTTAAGTAAAGTTTAAGGCAAGTACTTTGTACTTTTACTCAAGAGAGATTCTGAAGTGAGCACTTTTATTGGAGTAATATTTTACCAAGTGCATCTAATTTAATTCAAGTACTTTATTAAAGTAGAGATGCACTTGGTTTGTGTACTTTGTCCATCACTGGAAAATATATTAGTAAAACCGAAAATTATATGTAACAGCGTTGCAAGGAGTTAAAGCCAGGGGGGTTGAAATTCTTAAGAAGAGAATATACCTGATGTAAATGTTTTAAATAACAAAAGAAATCATTCCAGCAGAAAAAAATAATTAAATTGAATATATATAATTATTATAGATATCCTCATAGAATATAAAATAACTTGGGCAGTAGTCCAAAAAACAATTAGAACCCCGAAACACTCGTTCTGGAAACACTATTGTTACAGCATTTGGAAGAGAAGTCAACTTATCAGATGTATTGGGTATGATTAGGACAATGGGGGGAAATAAAAGAGAATGTGGGAGAGAAAAGGGCTCTCGGTAATAAAGAAAAAGCTGAACTGGTGTCAGTTTTCAAAAATATCCATAGCTATAGTAAAACAAATCAGATTTCTGGGGTTGTGGTGTTATAAAAAATGAACATGGACGGATATGATTGGATAAAATGAATGATGAATTATTGGTCAAATATTCAGAGACACAATGAAACACACCCAATCAAGAATATTCTAAGAGAATGTTGTAATAAACATAATAAGACAATTTTTGAATATCAGGAACAATACCAAAGCGAATATTGGGTTGGATCGATTAAACTATACAAAAAAAAATACAATTTCTTCTATTGCCCTCGAGTTATTCACCCAATGTTAATTTAAATAAACAGCAAGAGAAAATCCCAGTACAATCTGTAGTCCAAGAGTTTTTCAGAAAACAGAAGTGATTTATACCTGCATTCTTTCATTTTCCAACATGCTTATTCACTTTTGGGGTCATGGGGGACACATCTCCAGCGCACATTGGGAGAGAGGCGGAGGTACAATCTGGACAGGTCACCGGTCCACTCTCAGGGAAAACACACTCACACAGTCACTCCGAAGGGGAATTTAGATTATTCAATAAACGCATGTTTTTGGGATGGTGGGGAAACCAGAGTACCCGGAGGAAACCCACAAAACCACAGGGAGAACATGCAAACTCCTTCCAGGAAGGTCACTGACAAGCCTCAAACCAGCAACCTTTTAACTGAAAGGTCACTGTGCTACCCACTGCGCCACCTTGCTGCCAACTAGAATAAGCTCAGCTACATATGCACCTTATAAAAAATGATCCATTAGCAAGAGAGTAACTAAGCATCTTTCCGAGTACGCCACAGAACTGTATCAGCACTTGAAATATTACATGTGGAATATCAGAAAGCTATCTGGATCTTATTTAGAAGTATTCCCACAAACTGCTTATAATAAAATCAAAAGGTTTAACTGTTTCTTTTGTTCGGATTCCTGCACATGTGGGGTAAAGGGCAGTGAGATGGTGGAAAAGCCAAGAAATCACTTAGAACACTCATCAATCATTATGTACAGTCAGCATGGCCAGAAGAGAGGGGCAGAAATGTAACTTGCACACACACACGCACACACACAAGGTGAATTTCCAAAAACCAAAAACATGAAAATATAATTACACGCCAAAGATAGGACATACAGGATTGAACAGTTCTTTATACCTAATTAATAAACATAAACAGGTAAATTCTGTGAGAAACAGAAGACCATTTTTTTCACTGCAAGAAAGATTATCAGGAAAGAGCACAACTTTCTCAAATAATAAAAAGGAAACAAATTAAAGACTTTTCATCCGCAAGTCTATAAGGGAATCCGTCTCAAAAAGTATATGATGATATATTAAACTTTTTTAAAGCATTTCATGAAACTAATAGAATTAATTAGAATAGTACTAATAGAATAGAAACCCTGAAGGCAGACAATAGAATGATAGAACGCGATTCATGTGTTACACTCCAGACCAGTCGGTGGCGGTAAAGCACCGGTACGTTAGTTTGCCAACTTCCATAAAACTCAAAAGAAGAAGAAAAGCTCCAAGAACGAGTTAATTTTGAGCGTTGATGTCTATCGTGTTCGCGTAAGTTACCGTTAACGGATTCTATCTGTTTACCGATTAACGGTTGAATCGAGCGGGATGCGCTTCACCGAGTTTCGTTCATGAAGAGAAGTTTCTCGAGCGTCTCAAGAGAAGATAAACAGCGAGTTCCGATGAGAGCGTGAGTTTCGTTCTTTGTTTAATGTCAATGTAATGTGAAAAAGTGGATTTATATTTCATTTTTGTGAATGAAAGAATATTCTCGAGTAATTGTTTGTTATAGAGATGCGCGACCTGAGTTAAAACTAGTTTTATTATCTCCATTCTTATTCCATTTTTGTTTTCTCCATTCTTATGTTTTCACATCCGTGCTTCCAGTGAAGGACATAAAACACTTTTGGTCATTATTATAAATGTTTTGAGAGCTCGAATGTGATTTTATCACTGGTTTTGGACGAGAGTTAACACGAGGCGAGAGGTTATAAAGTGTGTGTGTGAAAGTTCGAAATGTGGAAAGTTTTGTTATTTAAGGGAATATTTGGAGATGTTGTAACGGGTAATTAAAAGTAACATTGTAAGATGCGAATTTGTGAAGCTCTTTTCTGTTAATAGTCCGGTGCAAACTTTGGTATGTGTCCTATTGTTTTTTTTTCCTCGAAAAGGCTGCTTATTAAGTCGTTTATTATTAAGACCGATCCGACTTCCGACGTCTTCTCAGCAAGGCGCTTTTCGTCTGCGTCAAGAAAATGTTAGCTGTGTCCCAATCCAGGTTCTAAAAGCCTCCGGGAGGTCCTTCCTATCCAGCCTCCAAGGCTGCGGCCTGGGAGCATCCTCCGAAGACTGCAAAGTGCAAAACCCCCGGTAAACGGGACTGTCTAGCCTCTTCTACAACGTCTTGTATTATTAATATTTTTCTTTAAACGATTCATTTATATTCATGTTTTGTGTCTGATAAATTTGTAAATTGTTTTGTGCACTCTCTGCTCACCGGTGTGCGTAAAACTGGATGACTGGAAGCTTCTGCTCTCTTTGTGCAGTCACGTTATCAAGTGTATGTAAACAGAACTACGGCAAACCTTATATCGTTGGAAAGCTGATCTCATTGGCTAAATTACCAGTCAATCTGCTTGGAGCTTAATCGCGATTGGTTGGCTGTACACGTGTGAAAAAATTAGGAACCACATTGACATTCTCTCTCAACGAGTGGCCAGGGATTGTTGACTGGCCAATCCTGGTCACAGACTTCTAAAGGTGGTCTCAAAATGTTCAGGAGACTCTACTGAATAAAAACCTATAACATTTTTGTCTGGTCTTCCTTAAAAATGGCCGGACAAACAACCTGAAAAATCACAGACTTTTTTTTTCTTTTGTAGCAAACGAAAAGTGAATAGTTGTGTTTTTCTCGTGGTAAACATGTTTTGGAGTATGTCATGGTATGAGACACTCAATGATTCAGTGGCTGTGTAGCTGTAGAGACGTCATAAAAGTTAGGCATTGCCATTTTGCTTTGTTAGGACTCTTTACACAAATTGACAAACTGTTGTTGCTGTGGTGTGTTAAACCTATAATGATTTAGAACCATCTGAATCATGAGAAATTCAGATTTCAAATGATGCATAGTTTGTCAAATTCTGCTTAAAAATAGTGGGTGCAATTATGCGATCGTTCTATTAGTGTCAACTTCTGCGGGTGTTAAGGGGTTAAGGACCCTCTGAGTTTTGATGAAATAAGATGACCTTGGTGCACCATTATGACGGAAGTGGCCTTAAAATACGCACTTGGGAGGATGCTCACTTCTGGATTGGGACACAGCTGTTGATACAATGACACTTTCTCCATGAAGATGGTGTGTGCGCTACAGCAGATGCTCATTGCGGCAAACAGGGTGAACAGCACAAAGAAGACGACAACAGAGAAGAATTGAAAGGACACAGAAAAAAAATGTATGGACGTACTGTTGGTTAGGGCTGAAACGATTAGTCGACATTATCGACAACGTCGACAATAAAAAAAATTGTCGACAAATATTTTTGTTGTCGAGTAGTCGTTTGATGTCATGTGACCTAATGTAAGGGTCATGTTTCGCGATTTGAGCGCTAGAGTGTGATGCAGCTTTGACGAATGCTACTGCAGTAGAAGGGAACTCAGCGCGAATTATGATGGAGATCAAACGAATCTGAACGAGTAAGGTGTGGAATAGTTTTACTAAACTTAACCAAAAATGCTGTTGTGTGGAATACATGCGAGGCGGAACTTGCTTTTCACAGGAGCACAACGTGAATGTTGGAGCACGAGGAAGCATCCCGGTGACTCCCCGGCAGATTTCGACTCCCCTCTGCGTGAACGCGCATTCAATCACGTGATTACACAGACTAAGCCAATGAGAGTTCAAATAAAATGTTTACTCGTGAAGACGTTTTGATTTTTATTTTGCTTATATGCCGCGTAGATGTCAAATTTACTTGTAACACATTGTTCAACTATAAATATTGTTTAAAAAGTTTAAAAGAATGCAAACGCTTAAAGCAAGCTGCTTACAGCAGTGAATATTGTAATAATTTATGAATGTACAGCATCATACAAACTTTAGATGTTTATATTTTATTTGCGTATTCATTAGAATAATCAACATTTAACGTAAAAAGACGGATAAACAAAGTAAAAATCGTTGGTATAAAATAAAAAGCTATATAGATCCATTCACATTATGGGAAAAAAACTTGTCCCACAATGGGGAATGTTCATTTTAACAGCTTTAAGAGTCAAAAATACAAATAAAATGAAACACACACCAAAGCATTTCTTTCACACACCATTCATTATCTTATGCAGATTCTAAAATTATCTTTATTTGTTTCTTACATTTTGAAATGTTGCCAGATTTTCTAAGAATTGTTAGATTATCACCCTCCAAATATCTAGTTTCATAACTGTGTATTTCCCTGGGATATTACTTTTGATGAACTAAAACGAGTGGTAAACCAACAATTATTAATGCTGCTTCAAGATATCTTCACATTCAACTTTCTTTTTGTCTGTAATGCAGCTGATTATTTATTTTTTTCTATTGAATTAGAACAAAACATGTAAACAATGCTTAGAGAGCATTTGTGTGTAATTTGAGAGTAACAGAATCAGAAAACTTAAAGAGAATGACATGTTTAGTCAGCTCAAAGTTCATTAAAACAACTATTTCAAAAGCTGAAGTGATTTTCTTATTTTATTTATTAGTTAGAATATTTGTAACTCATTATTTTAACTAGTTGAAAAAGCAGAATAATCTACTTAGGCTACAAAGGCTACTGATTAATCATTGAAATAATCGATGACTAATTGAATAATCGGTCTAATAATCGATAGATTAATCGATGACCAAAATAATCGTTTGTTGCAGCCCTACTGTTGGTGATTGATCATAATGAGCTTGCAAAAACTGGGAAAAAAGAGAGAATTTGTGGTCCGCCATTTTTATCCCAGTACAAAGTCCCTATAAAAATGTGGGTTACATAATACTGAAGGGGGGCGCAAACGTTCTGGGTGAGCGTGGCTTTAGTCCCGTGTATGGTCTCTGTAGAAGAAACCTGAGCCTTTAGACTCCAGCCGGAAACACAGATTAAGATCGGGACACATGAGAATAAATGAACCGCAGCAGATTATTGGAGAACATCCTTCAGGAAAGAACAATTACTGCAGTAATGAAGAACCTGTGGAACATGATCTGTGTCACTGCCAGCAGAAGGTTTATGAAAGAGAGAAAGAAATTCTAATAATTTGAGTAGATTATTAAATGAAACTGGACTATTAAGTAGAATTTCAATGTTTAGAGTGAGTTTTAATAATAATAAGAAGAAGAAGAAAGTTTTTTTTGTACTGAGGAATGTTTATAGCACCTGTCTGAACCACATTTTTACAATTGTCTCTGATTCATGCTCCAATCCAGCAGGTGGCGCTAATGCACCATGATGTATGATGTCTCCTCCCGTTCAAACAAGTGAAGAAGACAAAAACCTCAAACAACAAAACCTCGACTGAAAACAAGACAAACTGGAGGAATTACATCAGGAGAAACCAACCGCCGTCTGGTAACATTATTATAAAGATGGAGTTTAAAGAAGAACCCTGCGGAGTAAAAGAGGAACCTTTCGAAGTAAAAGAGGAACCGGAGGAACTAAAAGGTCAGTTTTTCCCCATCACTGTGTTTAACTGCTAATGAGGAAAATCTAATAGAAATGTTCTTAAAAACTAGTTTTCTTTCATAAACAAATTTATTTTTATTCTTTGTTTCTTGTAATATCCTTTACTTTTTTATGCTTTGCTTTACTTTAGAATTTAAAGAAGAGATAAAAGCCATCAAGTTTCAGCAAACTCATTTCTGCGAGGAAGAAGAATTTATTTTAAAGAATGAAGAGAATTTAACAGAGAAACCAGCTGCAAAAACTGGAGCCAAGTATGGTTTCTCCTGCTCTGAATGTAAGGGTGTCTTCAAATCTGAAAAAGGACTTAAAATACATCAACAGATTCACACTGGATTGAAGCCGTTCAGCTGTGATCAGTGCAAGAAAACATTTGTTACAGAGAAAACCTTTAAAAAACACCTTAACACTCAGTGTGATGATAAGCTTTATGTCTGTTCTACATGTGGAAAGAGATTTACAAACTCAACAAGTCTAAAAAGACATAATCGGATTCACAGTGGAGAGAAACCATACAAATGTTCACACTGTGAGAAGAGTTTCTCTCGGTCATCTTCTCTTAAATATCATGAGAGGCTACACACTGGAGAGAAACCATATAAATGTTCACACTGTGAGAAGAGTTTCTCTGTCTCATTTACCCTTAGATCTCATGAGAGGGTTCACACTGGAGAGAAACCATACAAATGTTCTCAGTGCGAGAAGAGTTTCTCTCAGCCATCTTCTCTTAAATATCATGAGAAGCTTCACAATAGAGAGAAACCATACAAATGTTCACACTGTGAGAGGAGTTTTTCTGACCCTTATACTCTTAAATATCATGAGATGATTCACACAGGAGAGAAACCATACAAATGTTTACAATGTGAGAAGAGTTTCTCCCAGTTATATCGTCTAAAAAATCATGAGAGGATTCACACTGGAGAGAAATCCCACAAATGTTCAAAATGCAAGAAGAGTTTCTCTCTGCAATGTAATCTTAAAGATCATGAGAAGATTCACACTGGTGAGAAACCATACAAATGTTCACAGTGTGGCAAGAGTTTTTCTCATTCATCTTCTCTTAGATATCATGAGAGGATTCACACTGGAGAGAAACCATACAAATGTTCACTCTGTGGGAAGAGTTTCACTCAGTCATCTACTCTTAAATATCATAAGAGGAAGCACACTGGAGAGAAACCATACAAATGTTCACAATGTGACAAGAGTTTTTTTCGGTTATCTCGTCTTAAATATCATGAGAGGATTCACACTGGAGAGAAACCATATAAATGTTCACAATGTGGGAAGTGTTTCTCTCAGTTATCTCATCTTAAGTATCACTTGAGGATTCACACTGGAGAGAAACCATACAAATGTTCACACTGTGAGAAGTGTTTCTCTCAGTTATCTCATCTTAAATATCATGAGAGGATTCACACTGGAGAGAAACCATACAAATGTTCACACTGTGGGAAGAGTTTCTCTCATTCATCTCATCTTAAATATCATGAGAGGATTCACACTGGAGAGAAACCATACAAATGTTCACAGTGTGAGAGGTGTTTCTCTCAGTTGTCACATCTTAAATATCATAAGAGGACTCACACTAAAGAAAAACCACACAAATGTTGACAGTAGGGCCGGACTGTATGACTATATGTCTTTACCACGAAATTAAATGTGTACCGTAAAATAATTTTTTGTTCTGTGTCTATTCTGTAATAAAAAATAAATAAGTGGGCATTGTTAACTCGCTTGCAGCACATGTGAGGCTGGGACTGGTCAAACTGTTGAATGCAAGACCATATTACATAGCCGTATATAGAACCGAAGATCTTTTCGCACCTCATGAATCAGGTTGGGTTCAGGCTTAATTTCTATAATTGTACACTGGTTCGGGTCAGGCTTTGTTGCGCGGTCATGTGATGTGATATATTGCAGTGAGAGCAATATAAAATACCTTATTTTTCGGCTCATAAGACGCACCGGCACATAAGACCCAATTTTAAGGGAAGTTCTAGGAAGATTTAGAAAAAAAAATATTCTGAACCAAATACTGTTGTAAAGTATTTTATATCAACTGTGTAAAAGTTAACAGCCAAACATGTAACATGAACAGACAGTAAACAGTAAAAGTAACAAAAAAGGCTGTAATGTTTTACTTTGCCCCCACTCATCATTCTAAAGTCCACCATTCGTTATCACCATCACTGTTCCAGTGCAACATTGCCCCCACATTAGTAATACCGTAATAGCCAGTAACATTGTCACTACATTACTAATAATAGCCAGTAACATTGTCACTACATTACTAATAATAGCTAGTAACATTGTCACTACATTACTAATAATAGCCAGTAACATTGTCACTACATTACTAAAAACAGCCAGTAACATTGTCACTACATTACTAATAATAGCCAGTAGCATTGTCACTACATTACTAATAATAGCTAGTAACATTGTCACTACATTACTAATAATAGCCAGTAATATTGTCACTACATTAGTAATAATAGCTAGTAACATTGTCACTACATTACTAATAATAGCCAGTAACATTGTCACTACATTACTAATAATAGCCAGTAACATTGTCACTACATTACTAATAATAGCCAGTAGCATTGTCACTACATTACTAATAATAGCCAGTAACATTGTCACCACATTAGTAATAATACAGTGGTTCTCAAACTTTTTTGGTCGAGCCCCCCCTTTAAACCTTTAAAAGAATCTGGGCACCCTCAGATGTAAAATAATAATTATTTAATAATTAATTAATAATTATTTTAATGTAAAATAAATGTAACTACTCCTTAATGTTAAATAACTCATTATTTATAGCTTATTTAAGTGACAATTCGGTTGCATGGTGTTAAAATATGATCCTTATGCGCTCTTACCTGGTTAGGAACACTACCAAATTGCAGAGCACGTTACTTACGTTTGCTATCTCGTATGTACATGTGTGTGATGTACCGTTGAGGGATGATTTGAGTTTGAGTTTATTAAAGAAGAGTTTCAGTCATTGAGAGCGTTTTGTTTTCCGAGAGAGAGAGAGAGAGAGAGAGAGCTGTGCATCTGACGTCAAATACATGGAAACAATTGTATGCTTGCTGTTCCTTTTGTAAATCCTTTTGATTTTTGTCAGCTTATGAAAACCCACATAAATCCATTAATGAAGGATCAACTGTCCAAGTTTGTGAAACTGTCCAAGTGAATGTTTAGCAGAAAAAAAAGCGACGGAAGACGATGCAGATCGATCATCATCTTATTGTCAGGCTCAAGAAACATCGCAAATAAACTATTAGCTGTGCCCATTTCACATCTTGAAATGTATTTTAGCGTGAGAAATCGGGTTTGTAGCGTGAGAGATCACTCAAATGCGAGAGTCTTACGTTCAATGTGCGCTCTGTAGTTTCGCTCGTGAGTATGGATGCGGAAGCACCGCTGCGACTACCGTAGCCTAAGGCATTGTGGGAAATGTAGTTTTTTTCCGTTTTCATTACGACCGCGCTATGGCAGAGATGGGTGATGACGTCAGCGCGCAGCGCTGGGTGTACAAATATGGCTTGGCTTCGGCCTAGCACCGGAGCTCTTACGCCTTTCATACGGCCATGACCGGACTTTACGGCGATCTGCATTCGGTCTATAAGATGCACCAACTTTTCCCCCTCAGTTTTGGGGAAGAAAAAGTGCGTCTTATGAGCCGAAAAATACGGTAGATATTAAAGCTTGCACGCAAACTTCGATGTTGGGTTGTGTTGGTGCTGTTAATACCTATTTTTTTATGTTGTCAATTCTGCAACAATAACATAATTCAACCCCCATTTCCCCATAGGTACATGCAAAATTGGTTGCTATTCCCCATGTCTCTATGACTTTCCTGAGCTGAGATAGAGATGGGCCATATTGGTTGCTATGGTAACCAGTCTGGTTGCTATGGAGGGGTCACTGACCTAATATATAGTTTCCCATATCAATACCGGTAAAATACAGCAACCCCCATGTCTCTATGATTTTCCTAAGCTGAGAGACATGCCATATTGGTTGCTATGGTAACAAGTCTGGTTGCTATGGGGGTGTCATTGACATAATATAATGTTTCAACCGTCACTATGGGTGAAGCTTACCAATTCCCAAGTCTCTCGCATTTTCCTTAGCTAAGATAAAGATATGGCATTTTAGTTGCTATGGTAAACAATTTGGTTGCTATGGAGGAGTCAGTGACATCATGTTGTAATCTACTTTCCATTTAGAATAATATAAAACAACCCCCATGTCTCCGCTGTGTTCCGTTTAGAAGATATTTGACATTGAAAGTTATGTTGAAAAGTGGGTGTGGCTTAATGATTTTATGTTAATTCACAAGCAATGATTGGCTGGATAAGTGATTTGCTTCTTTAATACTAGTATGACTTTCCAGTGTCAATCAATTACAGAAGCTCTTTTACAATAGGATTCATGCTCCATTCATTTCAATGGGCCATTGAAAGTCAATGAGACACCTTTGACCTACTTATTAGTAATCAACTGCACCTGCTGGAGTTTCAACTGTCAGATTTTCAAACGATGGCAAATTTGCTGGAGAGAGTCTGATTACCATGCCTCAAACAAATAAAGATTATAGAAGAACCGTAAGACATATCGAAATGATTCTTTCTTTGTCAGAAGCAGAAGACCCTAACGAAGAGAATGCTATAGACAGCCATACCTCGAAACAAATAAGGATTATGAAAGAATAACCAGGCATAATAAATACTTCCTTTACTGTTAGAATCACAAGATTTTAAGGAAGAGAATGGTGTAAAGATTGTGAAGCTGTGATGAAGTTTAAATGATTTATGGCGAATTAGAAATAGCCTTCGATTGAGATTTTAAACATAAGCTTCTGGTAGAACCTTTAAATGGAGATGAATGGAGCAATTATGTGCACTCCTTGTGGTTTAGGCCACCTGGAGTTAAAACCATATGTTTTTTAAAAATGAAACAGCACCAAGTGAAAGAGGACAAAAATCTCTACCATTTAGACATAAAATGTGTGTGTAAAGGTTAATTTTTAGTTGAGAAAACAGTGCAAGTATCAATAAGAATGAGCTTGCTCAAAGTTAGAGTGGGCGATGACATCACCACTCTAGGGCTCCCATAGGGAATGACTCGGCCGATTTTTGGGCCGAAATGGTCCGAAAAGACAAAGCAACTCGAGCAACTCTATATTTGTCAGAAGAAGAAGCTGGAAGAATAATAATACGTTTAAGTGCAATAACAATACAGTAATATACTTTAATGTATAATTGGTTATGTCACGGTTTGTCTGAATACTGGATTCTGATTGGCTGGCAGGTGTTGATTAAATTCTTCTGGTTCCGTTATATCAATCCACTCGATTTGCCTCATTGTCAGTTCAGGTAATTCACAGAACAATTTTTTTTTCCCGTTATCCACATTTTGAGGGTTAACAGACAATTGGGTCTTTCATTGTTTCAGTCCTGTATTCAGCCCATAATTAAAAAAAGTATTTTATCATGTTTACATTAGCAAGTGAACATGATATAAACAGGATATAATCAACTTTAAGCCACGGTTTCTACTGTATTATATGCACTTTGTAGAGTGGTTCTTGTGATTAATCTTGTGTTCAGGTTCTGTCCAAACCTTAGAATAAACACTGATAATATTGATAATAAACACTGGAGACAGGTTGGAAGGAACACAGCAACGATGGCTATTTATTATAAAGATATTAAATACAATGCATTGTTGAATCTCACGCACGTGCTATCCTAAAAAAGTGGAAAGTCGTTAGTGTGTGCATTTATAAATTTATACCCTCCTCCATGGACTGTACTAGAGCATGACGTTGTGCTCTAACCTTTTCTCCTCCCTCTCAACAATAAACCCATCTAACCTTTCTGATAACTAATAAAACACGAAAATGTACGAAGTATATAAGTCTAAATAAAATGATAAGTACAAGAAGAATAATAAGTAGATTTAAGAACTAAAATACACACTATTCTATGTCTCTAAATGACCACTAGATGGTAGTATAACACAATGAGACTCAAAAAAAGTTTTTAGTATTTTTAAAATCCATTACACTACCTAAGTGCCCAAAAGTTTGGACACACCTTCAACACGTGTTAACTATGATATAACACATGTGGAATTATATACATAACAAAAAAGTGTGAAACAATTCAAAACATTTAATTTTCAAGGTTCTACAAAGTAGCTTTTTTTGTTGCTTTGATTACTGCTTTGCCCACTTTTGGCATTCTGTCGATGATCTTGTAGTTGTCACCTGAAAAGGTCTTCCAATGTAGATGTTTTATGTGCACACGCCGGTGAACCAATCATAGCTTAAAGATCATGCCCCGACTTGACAGAGAAAGTTGATAAACTGCTTCATGGTACCAACTGAGCCAGATTCAAGAGGTTTGGTTTGGTTTGGTCAAGTGGAAACCAGTCGGGTAATACTGAGTTTGTTAAGCTACATTCATGATACAGACCTCTGGTCTCTAATCTGAGCTGCTGTTAACCTGTGATTTCTGAGGCTGGTGACTCTGATGAACTTATTCTCTGCAGCAGAGGCGACTCCTGGTCTTCCTTTCCCGGGGCGGTCTGAATGTGAGCCATTTTCTTTGTAGCACTTGAAAGTTTTCCTTATTTTTGGACTGACTGACCTTCATTTCATAAAGTGATGATGTCCACTGGTTTTTTCTTCCCAAAAATATTAATTCTAACAATCTATCCAGTAGGTTTTAGCTGTGTGTCCATCTGACTTCTGCACAACACAACTGATAGTGACACCCCATTTATATAACAAGAAATCCCACGTATCAAACCAGATGGTGCACACCTCTGTCGTGAAAACCATTCCAGGTGACGACCTCCAGAAACTCATCGAGAGAATGCTGAACGTGTGCAAAGCAGTAATCAAAGCAGAAAGTGGCTCCTTTGTGAATCTACAATTTTCGTAGTCATGAAAATAAAGAAGGTCTGTAACTTGTGATCTAATGTATAGAATAAACAATTTTGTGAAGGATAATAATATTTCACAGTGTGAGGAGAGTTTCTCTCTGTTATCTTAACTTAAATATCATCAGTTTTCACACTGGAGAGCAACCGTACAATTGTGAGGAGAGTTTCTCTCAGTCATCTCCAGTGTTAGCCAGTAGCATCGCTACAAGAAGTGATGCTACTGGTTTACCTTCATTTCTCAGTAGCCTGGTGGTATGTCGCTGCTTTTAGCTAACGCTACACATCCCCAAGCACTTCTGCAGCTAAAGAAAAATGGGAATGCAAATGCTTTGGATCGCTGATCCTCAATCAGACTTGATCATTGGGTGGACACGGGTAAATACCAGTTGTTAACTCAGATAACAGAGAAAAAGGAAGTGTTCAGATGCTTACTCTGCAACCCAAAGAAGAAGACGCCGTGAACTTCGAAATCATCAAACACGACTTTGAGACACACATTCAGGAGATTCCCAACACAACCGTAATTCAGTACAGTGTGCAGACACGAGCTAGCAACTTGTCAACCGCTAACACTGAAGTACTCAACAAGCTCCACGTCGTGCTGAAAACATGACGTAAACATTATACAGTGAGTGATTTTCTGTTTGTTTGATTAAATAAATGTATCGCACTGAATGCTGCTGGATATCTGCCAGCGCTGAGAGCTGGAGTTTGCTTTTAACATGCATTTGAATAACACCCCAAACTTCCCAAAGAACATAATTTACTCCACTTGTACTCTACAGAAGTAGATTGTTTAAAATAATTTCATTAATTATAAATATTGTTCTAAATACAGACGTGTGTTTAGTTTTTCTTTTCTTTTGTGCCATGTTTGTTCTGTTTAGAGTAATTTACAAATATTTTGATACTATTGTTTTTTTTTTCTCTGAGTTGGGATGCACTGAGTTATATTCATCATCATCATCACTTATGTCTTTTTTTTTAATATAAAAACAGCTTCTATGTAGTGAACTACTTTTACCATGTTTCTGTCGCTTATAGCTTTGCTACATTTCTCAGGGTATATCTTTAGTGTAGTGAAGCTTCATTTAATGAAGAGCTTACTACAACACTCCTCATCTCATCTTAAAAATTCCCTCTGGAGAGAAACCATACAAGTTCATGCTGTGTGAAGATTTTTCTTCTGTTAGGTAAGATGGAATATCACGAGAGGATTCTAATAAATAGTAAAACCGAGCAAAAGATGTTTACACTAAACTTGGCTAAAATCACACAAACTTTACCATCAAAAATTATTATACACTAAGAAAAGATAGAGAGAAAGTTAGAGGAGGAGGAGGACAGGTTGTTACAGGTATTCAAAATGCATCAAATGTAATGTAGTACAAATTACCGAAACACATGTCTGCTGTCTGAGTTACATTTCAACTAGACCCTCCCGCTGGAGCGATCTCGGATTCAAAGAGTATTTAGTCAGAAATAGGCGGGAAGAGCTTGGCGCTTCTTCAGATCTCAGAAAACTTCATCTCGAGGGAAAGGGAACAGATTCCTTCCATCACAAAAGGTAAACAATATCCTTCATATAAAAATATACAGTCAGATAAAAGTTATATCAATAATTAAAGTTCCTGCAAACTAGATGTAACAGTACTCTAAACAGTAATCAACTAAACATACCCTCCGGGAACTCCAGTTCACCCACAGTCCCCACAACATGCGGTTTGGTTAAATAAATATAGGTGAGAATTAGGTGTGAATGTGTGGGTGACCCCAAAAAGGGAAGAAATGGGTTGGAAAACGAATGAATGAAATTCACAGGTGGCAGCAAACAAAACAAAACGTAAAATAATACGAACAAACAAGAAACATGGGATTAGAAAACATTTATAAAACTGAACGAGGAACAAACCAACTTTAAAAAGTGGAATCCAATACAGCTAAATAAGATAATCCATAAATTAATAGAAGTGAAAGAAATGACAGTCATGTGAAATGATTAAATCATAATAAACTGCAAAGTTACAACAAGAGAAAGCAAAATCAAAAAGAAGAAAAAAAATAGAAGAGAACAAAGTTACATGCACGATAGCCAGAACACAAAAAAGGAGTCATTACAGGCGTAGTGATCTGTTCCTCAAAAAGACATAAAACAATAAACCTAGAGTTATATAGCAAGAAAGTAGATGCGATCAAAATGTACATTTTAGAAACAAATGCAAAAAAAAAATTATAATAATATATTAAGATACTTAGCAGGTTGAGATTGGGGAGGAAATAAAAAATATATATCAGGGATTAATGAGACTACAAACTACTATTGGAGTTTAGTCTAGATGTCATCGGCTGAAAGTCATCTTGAAAAATTGAAATTGAACAAACGAAAGCATTAAGAATAAGCTGCGTAGCCATTAAATCATCACTTGTAGCAGCAATACAAGTGGAAACGGGAGAACTACCAATCAGATTACAAAGAATCAAAACAATGGTGGAATATTGGGTACACATACAATCACAAATGAATCATCCGTCAAAAGTATCATAGAAGATTGCTGGGAGCATGAACAAACTAATTATTGTAACTTGTTGGTGGAGTAAAACAATGGCAAAAAAATGGAAATAGAAATTTAAATATTTCATAGTGAAAGAAATAGCTCCAAGGAATATAAAAAAAAAAAACAAAAAAAAACAAAAGTGGCTCTAGAAGTTAAATAAATCATAAAACAATTTGAAAATAAATTAGAAAAAAACAAAACGTTCACACCTAAGGGGAATTTAGATTATTCAATAAACCTAGGCGCATATGTTTCACACTGACTAGAATATAGTTATGTTAGAAGTTTAAGTTAATAGTTCAAATGCTAATAAATCAAACTATTTCAAAATAAATGTTATACTTTACTTAAATCAGTTAATGTAATAACCACTAAATTTAATTAGTACTGTTATAAATGACCAAAGAGGAACTTTGGCGACGTTTTCTCCGAATCCCAAATGGAGAATAAGAAACCAGTGGCGGGTAAGCACAGCTGTGTTGTGAATCGACCACAGTGGGGAGAATCTGATTTAATGGATAATGAAGACAGTAGGGAAACAAGTCAGGAAAATGGAAGAATCAGGGAGAAAAGAGCTGTGAATTAGTGTTTTGTAGAATACTATTTCAGGAGAGTAATCAACAAGAAGAAAGAGCAGGGAGATGGTTAATGTTTCATAATATCTGTGAGAGAGAAATGGACAAAATAGAATTAAATGGAAGTATAGAAGAGATATAAATAAAGAGATAAATAAAGCATTAAGAATTTTCAAAACATGGTTAGGTACAAACAAATGAAAGTAAAGGTAAGGACAGTTATTCGGAATGCAAAAAGACAAAGCTGGTGGAAATTCTGTAATAAAATAAGCAGAGTAACCCCTGTGGCAGAGATATGGGACATGATTAAAAGCACGAGAGAAATCAGGAGATGAAATACTCTATATACAGTAGAGATGATGGCAATAGCAGCGGCACTACAGTGCATAGAAGAAGCTCAGGTCAAAAAGGTTATAATCTGTTCAGATTCACACTCAGGTTTAAAGTCTTTGCAATCATACTCATCCCACAGCAGGCAGGATATAGTGAACAAGATATACGAGACCCTCTATAGATTTAGGAATAGGAACATCAGGGTAATATTTATGTGGATACCAGCTCATAGGGGAATAAAAGGTAATGAAAGGGTTGATAAATTAGCAAAACAAGCATTGGAAAATGAGGAGGTAATGAATATTTAAATTAGTAAAAATTGAGCAATAACAATAGCAATAACAAAAGCATATATCGCTAAGGAATGGCAATTTAAATAGGACTCAGTGGGAAATGAGGGGCAACAAAATTATGAAATACAACCAAAGGTAGGAGGAGTGAGGACAAGTCAAAGGAGTGAGTAGCAAAGATGAAGTTACTTTAACAAGATCAAAGTTCGGGCATACTAAACTGAACAAAACTTTGAAAATAACAAATAGACACCGACAGGATTGTGTGATTATTGTGGAGTGGAAGAGTCAGCAGAACATGTTATCTGTGTTTGTCAAGAGTATGCAACGGAACGAGTGACAATTGAACGCGAATTAAGGAGAGGAGGAATATACGACTTGAGTCTTAGAAATTTGTTAATCAATGGAACAAAAAGTTTACTACGCTATTTAAAGGAAACAGGATTAAATAAGAGAATATAGTATAAATAATGGGATTCTCCTGTGAAGGAAAAGGGAACGCTCTGGTCCACACTCCAATACAGTAGGTGGCGATAAAACACCTCAACTGTGGTGCTACCCGCCATAAAAACGGAAAAAGAAGAAGAACGCGCCAGGAACGAGTTAAGCGTGATCGCTGTTGTTGAGAGTGTTCGCAGCAAAGAGAATCCCCCGAGTAAAGTTACCGTTAACGGATTCTATCTGTTTACCGATTAACGGTTGAATCGAGCGGGATGCGCTTCACCGAGTTTCGTTCATGAAGAGAAGTTTCTCGAGCGTCTCAAGAGAAGATAAACAGCGAGTTCCGATGAGAGCGTGAGTTTCGTTCTTTGTTTAATGTCAATGTAATGTGAAAAAGTGGATTTATATTTCATTTTTGTGAATGAAAGAATATTCTCGAGTAATTGTTTATTATAGAGATGCGCGACCTGAGTTAAAACTAGTTTTATTATCTCCATTCTTATTCCATTTTTGTTTTCTCCATTCTTATGTTTTCACATCCGTGCTTCCAGTGAAGGACATAAAACACTTTTGGTCATTATTATAAATGTTTTGAGAGCTCGAATGTGATTTTATCACTGGTTTTGGACGAGAGTTAACACGAGGCGAGAGGTTATAAAGTGTGTGTGTGAAAGTTCGAAATGTGGAAAGTTTTGTTATTTAAGGGAATATTTGGAGATGTTGTAACGGGTAATTAAAAGTAACATTGTAAGATGCGAATTTGTGAAGCTCTTTTCTGTTAATAGTCCGGTGCAAACTTTGGTATGTGTCCTATTGTTTTTTTTCCTCGAAAAGGCTGCTTATTAAGTCGTTTATTATTAAGACCGATCCGACTTCCGACGTCTTCTCAGCAAGGCGCTTTTCGTCTGCGTCAAGAAAATGTTAGCTGTGTCCCAATCCAGGTTCTTAAAGCCTCCGGGAGGTCCTTCCTATCCAGCCTCCAAGGCTGCGGCCTGGGAGCATCCTCCGAAGGCTGCAAAGTGCAAAACCCCCGGTAAACGGGACTGTCTAGCCTCTTCTACAATGTCTTGTATTATTAATATTTTTCTTTAAACGATTCATTTATATTCATGTTTTGTGTCTGATAAATTTGTAAATTGTTTTGTGCACTCTCTGCTCACCGGTGTGCGTAAAACTGGATGACTGGAAGCTCCTGCTCTCTTTGCGCAGTCACGTTATCAAGTGTATGTAAACAGAACTACGGCAAACCTTATATCGTTGGAAAGCTGATCTCATTGGCTAAATTACCCGTCAATCTGCTTGGAGCTTAATCGCTATTGGTAGGCTGTACATGTGTGAAAAAAATGAGGAACCACATTGACATTCTCTCTCAACGAGTGGCCAGGGATTGTTGACTGGCCAATCCTGGTCACAGACTTCTAAAGGTGGTCTCAAAATGTTCAGGAGACTCTACTGAATGGAAACCTACCATTTTTGTCTGGTGTTCCTTAAAAATGGCTGGACAAACAACCGGAAAAATCACACTTTTTTTTATTTTGTAGCAAACGAAAAGTGAATAGCTGTGTTTTTATGTGTTTTTCTCGTGGTAAACATGTTTTGGAGTACCAGCTTGGATGCATTTTGTTCATTGGATTGTTACAAGTACAATGGTATGAGACACTGGATGATTCAGTGGCTGTGTATCTGTAGAAATATCATAAAAGGTAGGCATCGCCATTTTTCTTTGTTTGGACTCTTTACACAAATTGACAAACTGTTGTTGCTGTGGTGTGTTAAACCTGTAATGATTTAGAACCATCTGAATCATGAGAAATTCAGATTTCAAATGATACATAGTTTGTCAAATTCTGCTTAAAAATAGTGGGTGCAATTATGCGATCTTTCTGTAAGTGTCAACTTCGGCGGGTGTTAAGGGGTTAAGGACCCTCTGAGTTTTGATTAAGTAAAACGGTCTTGGTGCACCATTATGATGTAAGTGGCCTTAAAATACGCACTTGGGAGGATGCTCACTTCTGGTTTGGGACACAGCTGTTGATACAATGACACTTCCTCCTTGAAGATGGTGTGTGCGCTACAGCAGATGCTCATTGCGGCAAACAGGGTGAACAGCACAAAGAAGATGACAACAGAGAAGATTGTGGTCCGCCATTTTTATCTCAGTACAAAGTCGCCATAAAAATGTGGGTTACTGAGAGGGGTCTGATTGAGGCGTTCTGTGTGATTATGAGAGCTTCAAGTTACACAAGGCTGGATTGATCAGATACAATCATTGTACCTTACCCGTATGTGTGAGTTGACCAATAATCCTGAAGGGGGCGCAAACGTTCTGGTTGAGCATGGCTCAATCCACACCCGCCACTTTTACTGCATGATGCAATCAGATACTTCATCTTTTTAAACACTCAATGGTGACCCTGAATAATCCCATGTGGACACAATCACGAAATAAAGAACCCATTATTTATTTTAGTCCCGTGTATGGTCTCTGTAGAAGAAACCTGAGCCTTTAGACTCCAGCCGGAAACAGATTAAGATCGGGGCACATGAGAATAAATGAACCGCAGCAGATTATTGGAGAACATCCTTCAGGAAAGAACAATTACTGCAGTAATGAAGAACCTGTGGAACATGTTCTGTGTCACTGCCAGCAGAAGGTTTATGAAAGAGAGAAAGAAATTCTAATAATTTGAGTAGATTATTAAATGAAACTGGACTATTAAGCATAATTTCAATGTTTAGAGTGAGTTTTAATAATAATAATAATAAGAAGAAAGTTTTTTTTTGTACTGAGGAATGTTTATAGCACCTGTCTGAACCACATTTTTACAATTGTCTCTGATTCATGCTCTAATCCAGCAGGTGGCGCTAATGCACCACGACTTATGATGCCACCCCCCCCCCCTTCCCCAATTCAAACAAGTGAAGAAGACAAGCACTGAAAAACACGAATCTAACTGGATTTACTGCAAGAGAAACCATTGAACGTCTGTGGCAACACTATAATAAAGATGGAGTTTAAAGAAGAACCCTGCGGAGTAAAAGAGGAACCTTTCAAAGTAAAAGAGGAACCTTTCAAAGTAAAAGAAGAACCAGAGGAACTAAAAGGTCAGTTTTTCCCCATCACTGTGTTTAACTGCTAATGAGGAAAATCTAATAGAAATGTTCCTAAAAAACTAGTTTTTCAAGAAAAAAAGTATTCTTTCATAAACAAATGTATTTTTATTCTTTGTTTCTTGTAATATCCTTTACTTTTTTATGTTTTGCTTTACTTTAGAATTTAAAGAAGAGATAAAAGCCATCAAGTTTCAGCAAACTCATTTCTGCGAGGAAGAAGAATTTATTTTAAAGAATGAAGAGAATTTAACAGAGAAACCAGCTACAAAAACTGGAGCCAAGTATGGTTTCTCCTGCTCTGAATGTAAGGGTGTCTTCAAATCTGAAAAAGGACTTAAAATACATCAACAGATTCACACTGGATTGAAGCCGTTCAGCTGTGATCAGTGCAAGAAAACATTTGTTTCAGAGAAAACCTTTAAAAAACACCTTAACACTCAGTGTGATGATAAGCGTTATGTCTGTTCTACATGTGGACAAAGATTTACGAGCTCCGCAAATCTAATAAACCATAATCGGGTTCACACTGGAGAGAAACCATACAATTGTTCACACTGTGAGAAGAGTTTCTCTCGGTCATCTCATCTTAAATATCATGAGAGGGTTCACACTGGAGAGAAACCATACAAATGTTCACACTGTGAGAAGAGTTTCTCTCGGTCATCTTCTCTTAAATATCATGAGAGGCTTCACACTGGAGAGAAACCATATAAATGTTCACACTGTGAGAAGAGTTTCTCCCAGTTATATAGTCGAAAAAATCATGAGAGAATTCACACTGGAGAGAAACCACACAAATGTTCACAATGCGGAAAGAGTTTTTCTCATTCAAATTCTCTTAAATATCACGAGACAATTCACACTGGAGAGAAACCATACAAATGTTCACAATGTGAGAAGAGTTTCTCCCAGTTATCTCGTTTCAAATATCACTGGAGGGTTCACACTGGAGAGAAACCATACATATGTTCAAAATGCAAGAAGAGTTTTTCTCTGCATCGTAATCTTAAATCTCATGAGAAGATTCACACTGGAGAAAAACCATATAAATGTTCACAATGTGAAAAGAGTTTCTCTCAATTATATCGTCTCAAATATCACGAGAGGGTTCACACTGGAGAGAAACCATACAAATGTTCACAATGTGGAAAGAGTTTCTCTCAGTTATCTCTTCTTAAATATCACGAGAGGATTCACACTGGAGAGAAACCATATAAATGTTCACAATGCGGAAAGAGTTTTTCTCATTCAAATTCTCTTAAATATCACGAGACAATTCACACTGGAGAAAAACCATATAAATGTTCACAATGTGAAAAGAGTTTCTCTCAATTATCTCGTCTCAAATATCACGAGAGGGTTCACACTGGAGAGAAACCATACAAATGTTCACAATGTGAAAAGAGTTTCTCTCAGTTATCTCTTCTTAAATATCACGAGAGGATTCACACTGGAGAGAAACCATATAAATGTTCACAATGTGAAAAGAGTTTCTCTCAGTTATCTCGTCTCAAATTTCACGAGAGGGTTCACACTGGAGAGAAACCATATAAATGTTCACAATGTGAAAAGAGTTTCTCTCAGCCATCTCATCTTAAGGATCACGAGAGGGTTCACACTGGAGAGAAACCATATAAATGTTCACAATGTGAAAAGTGTTTCTCTCAGTTATCTCATCTTAAAAATCACGTGAGGATTCACACTGGAGAGAAACCATATAAATGTTCACACTGTGAGATGTTTTTCTCTCATTCATCTCATCTTAAGTATCACGAGAGGATTCACACTGGAGAAAAACCATATAAATGTTCACAATGTGAAAAGTGTTTCTCTCAGTTATGTAGTCTTAAAAATCATGTGAGGATTCACACTGGAGAGAAACCATACAAATGTTCACACTGTGAGAAGTGTTTCTCTCATTCATCTCAACGTAAATATCACGAGAAGATTCACACTGGAGAGAAACCATACAAATGTTTACAATGTGAGAAGTGTTTCTCTTGTTCATCTCAACGTAAATATCACATGAGGATTCACACTGGAGAGAAACCATACAAATGTTCACACTGTGAGAAGTGTTTCTCTCATTCATCTCAACGTAAATATCACGAGAGGATTCACACTAGAGAGAAACCCTGAGGACTCTCTAGTGCGAATCAGACCCAGGCCTGAATTCATCCCCAAGATCCCGTCGTCCCCCTACTGGTACCAGACAGGGACGCCGTAGGCCCTGCCCTGGGAGGAGGCAGACCCAGCCCAGGGTGCACTCTGTCCAGTCCGCGCCCTTTGGCTCTATCTGAACAGAACCCGGGAGTTTCACAACTCCCAGCAGCTCTTCATTTACTCAGTGGCCAGCGCAAGGGGTACACTGTGTCCAAGCAGCGGATAGCGCATTGGATTGTGGAGGCTATCCAGCTGTCTTACCAGGCGAGTGATGTACCCTGCCCTCTAAAGAAGCTGAGGGCCCATTCCACCCGCAGCATCGACGCCTCTTGGACATTGGCTAAGGGGGTCTCACTCGCCGACATATGGCTGGTCGACACCCCAAACCTTCATCAGGCATGGATGCATATCGCCATGGGTCTGTCAAACATCCATTCCCTAATCACCAACTCTCACCAATGAGGGCTCTGGTCCGGGGCCTAAGCACCACTAG
>SRMA01027155.1:250562-261883 GCA_007224835.1 Danionella cerebrum | reverse complement strand
ATGAAAAGCAGCAAATAACATTGTTTTCTAGGGCTGGTGTGAGTAAGACATACCATAAGGCTATGTGAGTAAGGCTATGTAGAAAAATCCTTTATTCAGTCAAATTTCCCAAACCACTGGCATTTTTCTTTTAGTTTTTATAACTTATATGAGTGAACATTTTCAGTCCCATTCACTGCAAAATACATTCAGTGGGTGGGGCTTTACCTGCAGACGGCATCTCTAGGTTTCTGACAAAGTCAAAAGAGGTTCAGAGGGGGCCATTGCCTTCGTGAAAGTGGAAAGTGGTTTTCTGTGGCGCAAGGTAGAGAAACCCTATGATGTCTTCTCAGAAGGGCTCCCTCCATCCCTTCTCACACGCTCTGTACTGTTTACACTTGTGTGGTTTTCCATTTTTTTTATCAACTTACTGTTGTTTCTGAGAGCCATTGCATGGATTACATATAAAACTTGCTTCGAGATACATAAGTCACCCTGGAACGGATTAATTTCGCATCTCGAGGTACCAATGTATTGTAATATACCTCACTATAAAACATGCGTTCCATGTATGTTTCCAGAAATCTTCATCTTCTGAGAACGCGTCACAGAGTTTCTCTAAGTTGCGCTACAGAACAGCACGTTCCATGTTATAAATGTTATTTCTTTTTACTCTAACATTTGTTATAGTACATTATTGGTAATCTATACACACTGGCTTGCTTGATTTGTAAAGCAGAAATGATGATGTTTTTCGTATCTCAAAGCAAATTATTTCCCACGAGACGTTTCGTATCTCGACCATTTCGTAACTCGAAGCATTGTATCTTGAGGAACCACTGTATGTTAAAATCATGTACTGACTCTTTGGCTCAGAGTCAGACTGAGTGCAAACAGCTCAGACGATCTAAGTTCATCTATTGGTTGCAGCCATTTTTTTTCTTAACACATTATTGGCTGTACCCAACGTCACTCCGTTTGACAGATTTCAGTTAACTGCTGCATTCAGGGTATTTGTTTTGCTCGAGTCCCGTTAGCTATGTTTCCAAGTGGCTAAAACTTAACAAAAAGAAGAGAAACTAAGTTACTCCAAGAAACATTTGTCTTTGTTGAACGGCAGCAGCAGTTTAAAAAAAAAAAAACAATCAAAAACAAATTTTTCGTAGCTATAAATTCTTTTGTTATGCATTTTTTTATTAATATAAGCAGCAGTCAGGGGTCAGTGGATGCTTGGAAAGTAAAGGAGCAGAACTCAATCAGCCAAATATACAGAAGTAGCTATTCAAACACTCAAAAACTAAACCCTACATTTCCCCAAATAGTTTAAAGAATATCTAGAATACATAGTCTATGCTTTTACTGTGTGGAAGAAATGTTCTTTACCAAATAAAACCTTTTGACATTATTTTGATCTTTGTTTTTCTACTTCAAGAAAATATAACATTTCCTGTTACACTGTTATCTAATTATTAAATAAAATTAAATCTTAGTCATTGTTAGGGATGGCACAATCCTGTTTTATACCAAACCATTCAGTATACCCTCCTCGTTTTAGTATGCCCTTGTGAACCACGTTTTTATCGAGTTTTTTTTTTCATCTCCTGTATTTGTATTAGTTTACGCAGTTCATATCACTGAACAGCTCCTTTGTGCAAATATCCAATCGGTGAGCGCTAAAGTTAGAGGTGGGAGGGATTGGCAGCTCAGAGAAGCTCCTTTTACCGAACAAAATTTACAACCAGCAAAATTTCACTCACCGTTTGGAAAGTTTTAATAATAATTTGTTTCTTTATGTAGTGAGATATTCATAGCCAATTCATACAGCAGGTGGCGCTAATTCATCATGATGTATGATGCAACCTATTGAAGAAGCAAATGAAGATGAAGAAGAAGCACCAGACAAACCATGACCAAAAACAAGACAAATTGGAGGAATTACTGCAGGAGAAAACAATCGCCGTCTGCAGTAGCACCATAATAAATATGGAGTTTAAAGAAGAACCCTGCGGAGTAAAAGAGGAGCCTTTCGGAGTAAAAGAGGAGCCTTTCGGAGTAAAAGAGGAGCCTTTCGAAGTAAAAGAGGAGCCTTTCGGAGTAAAAGAGGAGCCCTTCGAAGTAAAAGAGGAGCCTTTCGGAGTAAAAGAGGAGCCCTTCGAAGTAAAAGAGGAGCCTTTCGGAGTAAAAGAAGAACCTGAGGAGCTAAAGGGTAAGCATTTCCCTTGACTTTGTTTAGCTGCTAAAGAGGAAAATCAAATAGAATTGTTAAAGTATTCTTTCATAGACTAATTTATTTTTATTCTAGACCGGTAATGGAAAATAATTCCCTAACAGTGTATATTGGGATTGTCAGCAGTTAAGCTCAATCACAGATAGTTTTAGGTTCGTTTTCCCCATGATACTCACTGAAATGCAGTCTACAAAACGATATAACAATCTCTACAGTGGTGCAAAAAAGCTCATCCTTTCCTAAGCTAAAAATAACTGAAATTACAGGCCTATTTTGTACGAAAAAGAAAACAGTAAAACGGCAGATTCAGTAAAAAAAGTAAATTTTCTGGTATGTTTATTTAACCTCTTAAGCCCTGAGGCCTATTTTCCGAAAATCCTATACTTTTACTTTTTAAGGCATTTCTCACCTTTTACAAGGCCTAAACTGCAAATCTTGGTATCAAAAGGAAGATAGGTTCTTGGGGAGTGGTGTGGATGAGTTAATTTGACAGTCAAGAACACTGGGTAAGAGTAATTGATGTTGGAATGGCCAAAAAATGAACTCCACCTAAAAAAAAAAACATGTTTCCTCCAATATCTCCTTATTTTACTTATAACGAAGCAAATAAACACAATCAGTTGTAACCACTACATGTCAAGGACATCTGTAGCAAGTTTGGTGTTCATACTACAAGAAACTAATATTCTGTAAAGGTTTTGATTGAACAAAGTTCAGGCGTAATCCATGTTGGCACAGTTTGGCACAATTTGGCACAATAATTGAAAAATGGAAATAATTTTGTCCAAAGCTTCAGCTTTGTGCTGGGCGATATGGAAAAATTATATATCACGATATGGATTATTTTATATCACGATAACGATATATATCACGATATGCCATTCGTATTTATTTTGAAGTGACATTTAACTGAACTGTCACAAATGAGAAAAACTACATTTTAGTGCAGCAATGTAAACGTATCAAATGACAACAGATGTGGAGGTAGAGCTACAGTAGCCTTCACACTTTTTAACCACATCACAGTTATTTAAATAGTATTATCAAAATAAACTATTTAAAAAAATAAAATAATGGACCACACTGCAAGCATCCTTCTCTACTTGGGCCCGGCATGCGTTATATAAGCGAGGCAACTCGACATTACTGAAGTGCTTACGACTGGGCATAACGTACCTCGAGTCAAGCACTTTGACGAGGTCTCGGAAGCTACCATTCTCAACTGCATACACGGGGATCATGCCTTTACAACAGTAATGCAAGATGGCACATGTGATTTCTTTATGGCGCTGGGACATTTTTCATACGGTGTGCATTTTATGAAAGACTCTTTAATTTTAGGCTGGCTATATTTTTTCTCGCCACTTGCCCGGGCTGTTTCACAACTTTCTTTACGTCGCATTTCTTCGATTCTCCAGTATTCTTTTTCGTGAACCTTCTTCACGTGGTAAAAGAGGTTTGTTGTGTTAGGGTCGGGCGCGGAAACCGTTTTTTGGCAGAGTTTGCAGATGACTGTCTTCTGCTCTGCGTCGGAGCTCTTGAAGCCAAAATGCAACCAAATCACTGACGTATCCCCACGTTTCGGTAAAAGTACTTCTTGGGCTGCTGCCTGCGTAGCAGTTTCAATTTGTTGCGACTCCGGGCATTCATCTCTTGCGTCTCCGTCTTTAAGCACTCACGAGTTAACTAGCGTAAAGCATGTCGCAACAACGTAAAGAGTCACGTCGCAAAATCACAAGACGGAGTTTCTTTGCGAAAAGTTCATTTTTATTCTTGATTATCACTTATATAAAGGGGAGAGTATGCATTGCATAGCCACAAGACATATCATACATTTGTCATAGCCTTTTTAATGCAATATTTTCTTTAGTAATTGATAAAATTAGGTTAGAAACGATAGAAACGATAGAAGAGAAATAGGACGATAGACACTTTTCTATCGTCCCCACGATATATATCGTCATATCGCCCAGCACTACTTCAGCTACGTTCATAGTCTTATTTTCTTGCTTATGGGACATGATTTCAGCAAAAAAACTCCTAAAGAAACGCTGTAAAAGGGGGGTGGAAGCTCATTTACCCCATCTTGCTGCGCTTTTGGGAACCTTTCATTCACAAACGCTTTCGACGTTCGAGCTTCTGCGTGTCCCTACCCCCGACCATCTGTCCAATCCGGGAGCTCTATATATCGCTGGAAAGCTCTGATTCTGAGGAAACCAATGAGATCAACCATTTTGAGACTGACGGGATCGCTAACGAATCACAGGACGCGCAGCGTGGAGAGACCACCTCTTACGCACGGGGAGTCATTCCATATTTGGTGGCGTAATGACGCCACAAAGCTACAGAAATAATCCAAAATGGAGTTTCCGCGAAGCTATCGACCGGACATAACAACAAATGGACTTTTATCGCTACGGAAATAACTTTTTGTTGAAAAAACGGCAAAGGTAAGACAAGATTTACATGCTTGCTTGGTTTTGCTGGCGTTTTTTTCGGGGAACTTTCGCTCCCTGCTCTAAAAGACTTCATGCAATGTAAATGAGTCGCATATCGCTGGATTCTGCTGGTTGTTAGCTTTCATTTGATGCCATGGTTTTGGTGTTTCCTTTTATATTGTGGATACATATCGCACATAAACAAAAACGTGGTCATGAATTATACTCCGGATATGTTGTTGTTTTATTTGCATGGCGTTCGAGCTGTGGTTAACGGATATGAAATTGAATTAGATACGTTTTTAGAGGAGTTTCCGCTGAACACAACAGTATTTAATATGTGTGGGTTATTCTCAGGGTTAGTGAGCTATGAGTGAAAATGTAACGCACAAGGGGGCAAGTCCCCGGTACCGGGACTCTCGGGCTTAAGAGGTTAAAACTGCAGTTTAATGGTTTAGTCCTTTCAAATATGGAGTAATTCCATGTAACTCTGTAGTTGTATTTCAGCCCGCGAGCTGAAATGAGTTTGACAGCCCTGTTCTAAACATGATAAAGATATTACTTGTAGAGATGCACGATAACAGTTTTTTACAACCAAGAACTTCTTGTAACTGATAAAGATAAGTAATCGGCTTTGTTTGGGTGATGTCAAGCAATTTTGGGATCAACGATGTCCAATGTGAAACAGTGATGGACGACGACATCGTCCCAATCACCAACTTAGCTTGTTAAAGATCTAACATTACAGGGTTCGCGGTTATGCTAGCTAACCCATCATTGTGCAAAACACCTGAAATCGGTTAATGTCAACAAAACACCATTTGAAAGAATAAACACATTCCCAAATTCAAACCCCAGCAATATTTGCATGAAATGCATCAAAACTTTGTTCATTAAGTTAACTATATCTGTAACGAGAGCTTGTTAGTATACACAGGCACTGAACAGCGTGAAGCATGTTGTTACTTTACACATTTATGGTGGATTCATTTGCGTGTGAAGGGATGAGACTTGCATAGAACTCTTCGATGCACTTTGGACTTTTTTTCCAGCCCGGGTGACACACATAAACAACTGAGACATTACCAAGGATTGGTTTAAGAAATACAATTATACATGTTTTCGTACAGGTGGTGTCTTTTTCTGAGAAGAACTTATTTATTGAATGAACTGAAGCTTGAATTATTTTGTAAGGGCGCCTTACAGCCCCAGAACAACCAACTTCATTAAGGACATTAACGAATTATTTATTTAATAGTTAATTTCACATTTTGTAAAGGCTAAATACAATTATACATGAAAATTTTTTACTGTTATTTTTTTCTAAAGAGCCTGGAGGTATTATAGACTTTGCAAATTCAGTTTGCCAGACACAAATATAAACGTCCATTGTGTTCATTCTTGGCAGTTTTTTCTGGCTTTTTAAAATTGTCCATATAAATATCAGAATTATATTGTATGGATGGACCGAAATTAGGTTATATAATGTGATATAAATATTTGCCATATCGTCCAGCCCATAACTCTAGGTTTTGTTTGTCGTAATATCTTTTTTTTTTGTTTGTTTTTTTACTTTAGAATCTGCAGAAGAGATAAAAGCCATCAAGTTTCGGCAAACACATTTCAACAAGGAAGATTTTACTTTAAAGAATGAAGAGATATTAACAGAGAAACCAGCTGCAAAAACAGGAGCCAATAATGGTTTCTCCTGCTCTGAATGTGGAAGTGTCTTCAAATCTGAAAAAGGACTTAAAATACATCAACAGATTCACACTGGATTGAAGCTGTTCAGCTGTGATCAGTGCAAGAAAACATTTGTTTCCGAGAAAACCTTTAAAAAACACCATAAACGTCACTGTGATAATAAACCTCATCTCTGTTCTACATGTGGAAGAAGATTTACGAGCTCCGCAAATCTAATAAACCATAATCGGGTTCACACTGGAGAGAAACCATACAAATGTTCACACTGTGAGAAGAGTTTCTCTCGGTCATCTCATCTTAAATCTCATGAGAGGCTTCACACTGGAGAGAAACCATACAAATGTTCACAGTGTGAGAAGAGTTTTTTTCGGTCATCCCATCTAAAAGTACATGAGAGGATTCACAGAGAAGAGAAACCTTACACATGTTCACAATGTGAGAAGCGTTTCTCTCAGTTATCTCATCTTAAATCTCATGAGAGGATTCATTCTGGAGAGAAACCATACAAATGTCTACACTGTGAGAAGAGTTTCTCTTATTCATCTTCTCTTAAATCTCATGAGAGTATTCACACTGGAGAGAAACCATATAAATGTTCACAATGTGGAAAGAGTTTCTCTGATTCATCTTCTCTTAGATCTCATGAGAAGAGTCACAGTGGAGAGAAACCATATAAATGTTCTTACTGTGAGAAGAGTTTTTCTCAGTCATCTAATCTTAAACATCATGAAAGGGTTCACACAGGAGAGAAACCATACATATGTTTACACTGTGTGAAGAGTTTCTCTCAGTCATCTCATCTTAAATGTCATGAGAGAGCTCACTCCGGAGAGAAACCATACAAATGTTCACAGTGTGAGAAGAGTTTTTTTCGGTCATGCCATCTAAAAGTACATGAGAGGATTCACAGAGAAGAGAAACCTTACACATGTTCACAATGTGAGAAGCGTTTCTCTCAGTTATCTCATCTTAAAAATCACGTGAGAATTCACACTGGAGAGAAACCATATAAATGTTCACACTGTGAGATGTTTTTCTCTCATTCATCTCATCTTAAGTATCACGAGAGGATTCACACTGGAGAAAAACCATATAAATGTTCACAATGTGAAAAGTGTTTCTCTCAGTTATCTCATCTTAAAAATCACGTGAGGATTCACACTGGAGAGAAACCATACAAATGTTCACACTGTGAGAAGTGTTTCTCTTATTCATCTCAACGTAAATATCACGAGAAGATTCACACTGGAGAGAAACCATACAAATGTTCACACTGTGAGAAGTGTTTCTCTCATTCATCTCAACGTAAATATCACGAGAAGATTCACACTGGAGAGAAACCATACAAATGTTCACACTGTGAGAAGTGTTTCTCTCATTCATCTCAACGTAAATATCACGAGAGAATTCACACTAGAGAGAAACCCTGAGGACTCTCTAGTGCGAATCAGACCCAGGCCTGAATTCATCCCCAAGATCCCGTCGGCCCCCTACTGGGACCAGACAGGGATGCCGTAGGCCCTGCCCTGGAAGGAGGCAGACCCAGCCCAGGGTGCACTCTGTCCAGTCCGCGCCCTTTGGCTCTATCTGAACAGAACCCGGGAGTTTCACAACTCCCAGCAGCTCTTCATTTACTCAGTGGCCAGCGCAAGGGGTACACTGTGTCCAAGCAGCGGATAGCGCATTGGATTGTGGAGGCTATCCAGCTGTCTTACCAGGCGAGTGATGTACCCTGCCCTCTAAAGAAGCTGAGGGCCCATTCCACCCGCAGCATCGACGCCTCTTGGACATTGGCTAAGGGGGTCTCACTCGCCGACATATGGCTGGTCGACACCCCAAACCTTCATCAGGCATGGATGCATATCGCCATGGGTCTGTCAAACATCCATTCCCTAATCACCAACTCTCACCGATGAGGGCTCTGGTCCGGGGCCTAAGCACCACTAGGACCCCCGGATCAAGGATGTGCTGCGCCTGCAGGTTCTTAGTCCTGCGGGAAGGAACCTTTTTTTCACGTCTCCCGCTTAGTAGATCGGTGAACTCCATCCTCTTCAGGTCTCAAAGCAAGTCTCCGCGCACTCTTGTTCCATATCAGGGGCGCACTCCTTCTGGTTGCCCTGCGCTCATCAGCAGTGCAATTCACCCCGTAATAAACTATGTCCGGGCTAAGGGGCAGAAGGAGTTTTCCCGGTCAGGCGCCTGACTGACACTTAACCTTCACAGCTTAGAGTCGGCCTGCCAGGATAGACTGAGGCATTGCCCTTTAAAGGGGTTCACATAGTCGAAACATCGACATAGTCTGCGTTCCCTCCTTCAGCGAACAGGGGTTACGAAAGTAACCTAGACATTCTGAATAAAGACGTGTGTTTAATTTTCTTTTCTTTTGGGCCATGTTTGTTCTGTTTAGAGTAATTTACAAATCTTTTGATACTATTGTTTTTTTTCTCTAAGTTGGGATGCACTGAGTTATATTTACACAGTTATTTTAATAATAATAATAATAATGATAAACACATTCTTGATGTCTGTTATTTGTTAAGTTTGTTTTTGTTGCCAAATTGGTGTAGATCAGTCGACGAATAAATAATTGCACGCTTATGTCTGATTTTTTTATTTTTAATATAAAAACAGCTTCTATGTAGTGAACTACTTTTACCATGTTTCTGTCGCTTATAGCTTTGCTACATTTCTCAGGGTATAGCTTTAGTGTAGTGAAGCTTCATTTAATGAAGATCTTACTACAACACTCCTCATCTCATCTTAAAAATTCCCTCTGGAGAGAAACCATACAAGTTCACGCTGTGAGAAGATTTTTCTTCTGTTAGGTAAGATGGAATATCACGAGAGGATTCTAATAAATAGTAAAACCGAGCAAAAGATGTTTACACTAAACTTGGCTAAAATCACACTTAAACTTTACCATCAAAAATTATTATACACTAAGAAAAGATAGAGAGAAAGTTAGAGGAGGAGGAGGAGGTGTTGTTACAGGTATTCAAAATGCATCAAATGTAATGTAGTACAAATTACCGAAACACATGTCTGCTGTCTGAGTTACATTTCAACTAGACCCTCCCGCTGGAGTATTTAGTCAGAAATAGGCGGGAAGAGCTTGGGGCACTTCTTCGTCCAATGAAAAGTCTGTGGCTGAGGAGTTTAGAGCCATTCAGATCATTTAGCCGTTTAACCTGATTGTTATGTACCTTAATATTTGTTAATTTGTTCAATCTTGTCACCAGTTTCTCTTTTTTCATATTTTACAATAAGAACTTTTTGCTAAGAACTAAATTATAACATTATGTGGAACAAAGGTTTAAAGGGTTAATGATAAGTGCATTTTATTTTCTTTCAACAAATGTTTTGCATTCCTGTTTTGAGCTCCACCGATCTTAAAGTGAACTCCTTTTTATCATAAATGAAAAACTGTGCTTGAGCTGCTCCTTTTTTATTTTTTTTGTTTCTACATGCATTATCTTTTTCAATCTTGGACCCTGCTTAGAACAACACTGTTCTTCTTGAGCTGCTGATATCTGGCCATTGAACACGGATCTGTTCTTGATCTTGTTACACTTTCTTACTGGAGAAGATTCCTGTGCTTGAGGTTTTGTCCTCTCTGATTGAACTTGAAATCTTCCATCCTTCGTACTGTTCATGGGGATGGCTCCATGGACTTGAAAACTGGTCAGGATTGCCGAGGTATTTCTATGATTACTAAAAATACTATTTGTGCATGATGCATGTGCGCTCACTTACGTTTAAACATTTACATCTACTCTAAGTCTTATTTGTTTTAAATTTTGTCATTTAATTGATCTTTTGCTAAACTTGTTTGCAGCATGATTTAGTCGCTGCTTTGTTTTCCATTGTGCTTTTGCCGGCTGCATTTGTTTGTAAATGTCCACTCCACAGACGGAAGGAGGGACAGGAGTTTGATTCGTCTGAGGAGAAACAAGGAGCGAGTGAGTGACTGTGTGAAAACTTTCTGGGGAACAGGTGAATTCTAACATGCACACGACACAAACACCGGGATGACTCCAGCCTTGCAAAACGGACAGATGGAGAGGGTGATGGAATGAATAGAGAGCTCAGTTAAGAAATGGTTTTTAGGTTAAACTGAATTTCAAACGCTACGAGGAAAGAGCTCCGTTTCTCTCAAAGAACATCTGTGTGGAAACACTGGAGGAAAACGTTCTTCACCTCGAACAACATGAAAAGAAGTACACCCTCCACCTGAGCTTTTCCCTGAGATTACTCTAAATACTTGTAAAAGAATTTAATTAAACTTATGGAATACGAAAACAAAAATACGAATCATATCTTTTTTAATGAGTTGGAGATTTGAACTCCTTTGACTGAAATTATTTCCTGGGGTCGTAGAATATGTGTTGTGGTGATAGTTCTTATGGTAAACAAGACTTTGAAGCAATTCATTCTCATCATTAGTATTAAGATCATTTTATTTAGTCATTTGGATTTAAAATAATCGTAAATGAACTGTAGTGATGAGAGCAGTAATAAATTACGTTGATTAGTAGAAAGCTCTGTCACATATGCACTGCAAAAATTCTCTTAACTTTTTTTCTTAAAATAAAAGAATAAAATATGCGAAACATAATTAATAGAATAAACCAATAATAAGTGTAATCAATAAATGAATCAAGGCAATTTGTAAGACTTCTGCCTATTGGGGTTAGCAAAAATTTACCTAGTTAGCATTTTGAGACACATCTAACACTTTTGTAGCTGTTAGTTGGAAGTCTTGTCAACAACAATTCCTAAACACCTGGGGGGTATTCCAGAAAGCTTGGTTAACTTACCATATGATAAATCATAACCTCTGGGTTGATTTACCCTAAACAGGCATACCATGAGTATGTCGGTTCCAAAACACCTGAGAAGAGTAAGTTTAATCAACCTCAAACTGGTTACCCAGAGTTAATGCGCGTGCACGGTGCATATATAAAGACATTTTC
>SRMA01027155.1:101058-234189 GCA_007224835.1 Danionella cerebrum | reverse complement strand
GAGAATTCACACTGGAGAAAAACCATTCAAATGTTCACAATGTGAGAAGAGTTTCTCTCAGCCATTTAATCTTAAATATCATGAGTGTATTCACACTGGAGAGAAACCATACAAATGTCCACACTGTGAGAAACGTTTCTCTCCGTCAACTACTCTTAAATATCATGAGTGTATTCACACTGTAGAGAAACCATACAAATGTTCACAATGTGAGAAACATTTCTCTCTGTCATCTCATCTTAAATCTCATGTGAGGATTCACACTGGAGAGAAACCATACAAATGTTCATACTGTGAGAAACGTTTCTCTCTGTCATCTAATCTTAAAGATCACGAGAGGATTCACACTGGAGAGAAACCATACAAATGTTCACAATGTGAGAAAAGTTTCTCTCAGTCAGCTCATCTTAAGTATCATGAGATGATTCACACTGGAGCGAAACCATACAAATGCTTACATTGTGAGAAGAGTTTCTCTCAGTCATCTCGCCTTAAATATCACGAGATGATTCACACTGGAGAAAAACCTTACAAATGTTCACATTGTGAGAAAAGCTTCTCTATATCATATGGTCTTAAATCTCATGAGAGTGTTCATACAGGAGAGAAACCATATAAATGTTCACATTGTGATAAGAATTTCTCTCAGTCATATCGCCTTAAATATCACGAGATGATTCACACTGGAGAGAAACCGTTTCAATGTTGTACCTGTGGGAAAAGGTTCATACAATCTTCTTCTCTTAGAAGACACCTGGTGGTTCATGTGGAAAGAACAAAATAAAAGTTACACATTGTTTGTATATTTCTTTCGAGTCAAATCCACTTTTGGATCAATCCGAGTTGATGTGAGCAGCTGCTTGTGTTATGTTTAATGCTGTGGTTCCTCTCAGTGCCTATTAGAGGCTCCACCTGAGTTTGCATCAAGTGTGTTCTGTACAAATAAAGGAAGTGAGGCACGCTGTGTGATCTCTAAAACATAGCTTCTTCTCCTTACTGATTTACATTTCATCTAGATCCTCCCACACGATTGAATTTGTGTGTGGAGAGTTACTTAGGGAGAACGTGGAAATAGTTCAGAGGTTTTTTTGGCCAATGACCGAGCTCATTAAATGAAGATCTTACAGCACTTTAGATTATGTAGCCTCTTAATACTTATCGAAGAGGTTAACTCTTTCATTTATCTATTATGATTTACTTGTTTGATAGATCACTGTTTTACGTGTTTACTGTGTAAACATCTATTTACAATTAGCACATAATTTACTAAAGCCTCACTCAAAGGTCATGACAAAGGTAAACAAATCCTTCACTGCAAAAAAAACCCTCTATCGGAAGAAGAAAAAATAACTCAAATTGAAAACTTTTCTCAGATCTAACAAAAATATCTGCCAATGGGGCGAGCAAATTTAACTTGCCAAAAATTAGCAAAAATGTCAGCTGACAATAAATGCTGATGGAAATAAAGAAACAGTTTCTTTAACCTCTTTACCTTGTTACACGCAGGGTTCGTGGGTTAAGAGACGACCCTCACATAACTACTAGGAAGGGATCAAAATTCACTGTTGACTTGTAAAGGCCATGGAGAATAAATGGGAAACCTTGCAGAGAAATGGGTTTAATTATCTAGTAACAACTTACATTTTATGGCATCACAGACCTCTCCCTAGCAACCAAATTCTTATAACTCTATTGCATCTTTGGAAAAATAACTGGGACATGAGAGTTTGTTTGCACAGCTTAGTCAAAAACCTACATAGCAACCAAAACATTTACCATAGCAACCAATTGGCAAATCACTCAGCTTAGATAATTTAGAGACAGTTATTGGTTTGATTTACTTATATTACCATGAGGAACATTCAGTGATCACTCCATAACAACCAGAGTGTTTACATTAGCAACCAAATTATCAGATCTCTATCTCAGCTTATGGGTTTGTTTTATTTTACTGAAGATTTTTTGAGGATTATTATATAATGTCACCAATTGGCACATATTTCTTAGCTTCGGAAAGTCATAGAGATATGGGGGTTGTTTTATTCTACTCATATTGACGTGACAAACATTAAATTATGTCACTGACTCCTCCATTGCAACCAGACAAATTGCCATAGCGAAAACTGTGGTATATCTCTACCTCGGCTTGTGAAAGTCATAGAGACATGGGGGTTCGTTCATTTTACTCCCATCAACAGGGTGAACATATTCATTAATTTTCCAACCCGCTTGTTCCCTTTTTTGGGGTGACAATGATTGGCCAATGTGTGCCTATCTCCAGCACACATTGGGCGAGAGGCGGAGGCACACCCTGGACAGGTCGCCAGTCCATCGCAGGGCAACATTCACACCTAAGGGGAATTTAGATTATTCAATTTACCTAAACGCATGTATTTGGAATTGTGAGGGAAACCGGAGGAAACCCACGCAAGATGCAAACTCCTTCCAGGAAGGTCACCAGCGAGCCTCAAATCGACAACCTTCTGACTGGAAGTCCACAGTGCTACCCACATTACACATTATAGTCACTGACAAATATCCTCTCGGCATATGAATATTTTGGAACACTTTAAAAACATAACAGGAATATACGCTTCTTTGTCCCTAAATTATCTAATCCTGTACAGAAACCAAGGTAACCGTGATGTCATCTGTGATGTTTTGAAAATCGTTCGAATTTGTGGATCGTGTTCTGACCGCGCCCATTAATAAGGAACACTTTAAAGAGACAAACAAACGTAGATAAAATACCTACACGATAAAGCAAGTAAGAAGAGAAGTAGCAAGTGAATAAACTAACAAATAAGTACATGAAGAAAATAAAGTGTTAGAAAAATTATGAAATGTGATTTCATAACTTCATGTTTTTGTAGATAGTAAATGTATGATTTATCAAATGCATTAATAACTGTGTCTGTTCAGTTCTATTAGTTCTCGTTCCTTTCAGACATGTTCTCAGGGTTTACCGTGAGCTGAGACACTGTGACATTTTGCTTAGTCATTGCTTTTATTATTCTCTTATTATTCTTTTCCATTATTGTGACTACTTCCCTGTAACCAGCCCTTGTTTGGGTTAAGATAACTCTGTGTGACTTTTTGAGTTTAGTTAGTAGTGTGTGTATGTTTTTGCGATCGGTCAGAGTGTGTAACATCACAGTGTTCCATTCTGGTATTCGGATGCTTTTCTCTCCTTCTCTCTCTCTCTATGATGCTTTTCGTCTCCATATGCTCTTAATCTCCTTGATCAAAAATAGGTACCAAACTTAGTATGTCAAATAGGGAATTAAAATTAACATCAATTGGATTCGTGGTGTCGGTGTTCTTCTTTTGGAATTTTTCCATCATAAAGAAAGGCTGAGTATATAAAAGAAGAATTTTTATGGTTGGAGCAATACATTGTGCTGCTCAAACAAATAGAACTGAAAAGATCTAAGTTGTTGAGTGAAGGAAATCAAGTAGGAGGAAGGAATTAGATAATAATGATGATGATGATAAATATAGCTAAATGTAAAAGAAATAAATTTGTATTAAATATTATAATATAGAAATTCTAGTTAATAAAAATATAATGTAAGCTAGCAAATTAATAAATTAATATTAAATAATTTATTCATTAATTTTCCAGCCCGTTTTTCCTTTCAGGGTCACTGAGATCTGCTGGTGCCTATCTCCAGCTCACATCTGGCGAGAGGAGGGGATACACCCTGGACAGGTCGCCAGTCCATTGCATGGCAGCACACACTCACACATTCACACCTAATGGGAGGCAGGAAATATTCCCTCAGCATGGAAAGAGCCAATTATAATTCCTATATTAAAACCAAGCAAAGACCCAGCAGATACCAATAGACCTATAGCTCTAACCTCTCAATTGGGGAGAACAATGGAAAAAATTGTCTATCAGCGCGCATGTGTCTGCCCGTCCATGCACACGAACCACACAAACACATGCAGCTGCGCGTGTGCTCGCATCAGCAGACAGCAGCGGTGAATTATTATATATTTCGTTTGTTTAAGAACAAGGTATAGACCTGCTGCTCTATAGCAACAACTTCTGTTGTGATCTGGATACGATGTGCAAAATAATAAATAAGTAACGAAATGATGCGTTCTGATTCATGACTATATGTAAATGTTATCGCAATAAACCTGTCTAAGGGTTTAGCACTGTCCTTGCATACAAAGCTGTACAGCATGACATGTTTTTATTTATTTATTTTAATTAGTAGAGTATGGTAATTTAGTTTGTAACTTGAAGCAATCTGTTAACAACAAAACAAAAACAAATCAAATGCTCTGAATTTTTTTCAATCAGAGCATAATTTTAATGGGTATTGTGTTCTTTGGATTATAGACTAAAGGTAAACTACTGAAAAGCGAACTATAAGTTTCTTCTGTTTAGTAAGTGCTGTCTGATGGCTGTTGTATTTTTAATAGTTAACCATTTTATTTTTGTATATATTTCAGCAGAAAACGAGGGGTCAATCATCCTGATATCAGCACTAAAAATAGGTGAGAAAAAAAAATCAGCAGCACTTATCGGCCGTCGGCCGACCTCTAAACATCAGCATCGGCTATAGAAAACCTATATCGGCCGTTCTCTAATTCTTTGAAATCGAGAAAGCCTATGATATGTTGTAGAAGGTTGGATTGTTAATTAAATTCAAACAATTGGGTATTAGAGGCAAAGGAAACAACTGGCTCCAGGATTTTTTCATGAATAGAAATATAGAAGTGTGGGTGGAAATGAACACTTAAAACCAGTCCAATCCTGTTTAACTTCATGATTAATGATATATTTGATGATGTTGAACAAAGAGTAGGAAGGTCACTTTATGCAGATGAAGAGGCCTTGTGGATAAAGGGACGAAACTTTGAATGTATTCAGAAGAAAATGCAAGATTCAAATAAAACAGTTGAAGAAAGATCGATTAGATGGTCTTTTGAAACGTCAACAGTGAAAACACAGGTGAAATGCGTTTATGGCTGCCACAAAATGCTAAATCTAAACTTATACAGACAAAAATTAGAACAAGTAAAAGTAAAAAATGCTTTTTGATGAGAAATATACAATGTTAATTTTAAGATGTGAGAAGATTAACAATCTATTGAGGTGTCTGTTTATTCAGGAGTGGGGAGCAAGAAGATCTTCATTGTTAAAAAAATATATAGACCTTGTGAGAGCAACGATAGATGTTGACAGCATAGCCTATACCTCAGCAGAAGAGAGCAGCCTTAAAAGGATCCACAAAGAAAAAATGAAAGCGTTAAGAACATGCAGTGGTGCTTTTAGAACATCACCAGCTGCAGCTATACAAGTGGACAACGGAGAGCTACCATTGAAAATCAGGAGGTTGAAATTAAAGCCCACATAATGGGCAACACTAGTTCCCATCCAGTAAAGAAAACATCCTCAAGCTGCTGGGAACATGAAAAAGCACAGAAAAAAATAAAGGAAGACTTGGAAAAGGCAGGTTTAAACCAAATACAAATAACTCCCACCGTTCCACTCTCTCCTATTCCCCCCTGGCTCTTTGTGACTTTGAAATAAAACTAAAAGAAAGAGGAGTATAATGATTAAGAACACTGTTCAAACATATCTTGAACAAACATATCCATGGCTATAAGGATTCAAGGAAAGAAGGCACAGGAGTAGCCATAGACATGCATAAAAGTAAAATAGAGAAAAGCCAAAGGACATCTGTCAGTTTATACAACAGAACTCATCGCAATAACTATAGCTCTTCAGTGGATAAAGGTTAACAACGAAAACAACGAAGTAGTAGCCTCAGACAGTTTATTAGCCTTCAGGAGCATCAGTTAGACAAGGCAAGATTATACAGGTAAATAAATAGTTTAGTTGCACAGAGTGAGACTTAAAGTGAAATAAACTGGTGGACACTAGCTGAGCAAGCTACTAAAGCTCAAAGGATAGGGGAACTGTAACTCGGGGGGGAAAAAAAAAAACGAAGTAAAAATCACTTATTGAGTAAACAAACAAGTAATATGACAGGAACACTTGTTTAATATTCCAAAAGAAATTCAAGGAAAGAATATGATTGGGAGAAATTGGAAAGAAGAGATTGTGTTAGGCAGACTAAGAATAGGACACACAGAACTCAATCACACAAGATAAAGAAACTCCCAACTGGACAATGAGAATATTGTAATAAATCAGGAGACAGTTCGCCATGTGCTGGTGGAATGCAAAGAATACAAGGAGGAAAGAGAAATGTTCAAAGAGGTGCTTCAGAAAACAAAACACGTCCTTGGGTTAACATGTCAGGAAATACACAGTAAACTTGATCTAATATCTCAAAGGAACAGGTTTCATACATAGAATATAGGGAAATGAACGTCTACGGATCTACTAACCCTGGGAACTAAATGGTCAGTGCTTTCCTTCACTTTGTTTAGCTGCTTATTGAGGACCATCGAATAAAATTGTTGTTAAAGCTTGTTAAAAGTATTCTTTCATAAATAAATAAAAATTATTACACGCTTTTTTTACTGTAGAATCTGCAGAAGAGATAATCAAGAACCTGTTTCAGAAAAAAAAAACATTTCTGTGAGGAAGAAAATTGTATTTTAAAGAACGAAGAGAATTTCACAGAGAAACCAACTGCAAAAATTGGAGCCAGTAAAAGTGGAAGTGCCTTCAAATCTGAAAAAGGACTTAAAAACATCAGCAGATTCACACTTGATAGAAGCCGTTCAAGCTGTGATCAGTGCAAGAAAACTTGTTTCAGAGAGTGGAAGAAAATTTACATACTCAACAAGTCTAAAAAGAAGTCATCTGATTCACACTGGAGAGAAACCATACAAACGTTTACCCTGGGAAGAGTTTCTCTCTTTATATATATAAAGATATAAGTACAATATAAATAAGTAGTGGTATAATATAAATAAGTGGGTGTGGTTAACTTACAGGCAGCACGCGTGGGACTGAGACTGGTCAAACTGTTCAACACAAGCCTGCACACTACGCAGCCATATATAGAGCTGAAGACTGTATCAGCCCTCATTCATCTAATTCTGTAGCAAAGAATTTAATGTAGGGAGCGAAAGGTCTCAACCTCTTATTTACGCTGTATTTGTGTTGAAAAATTGACTTTCATTGTGATTTTGTAAGTGCATATTTTTCTCTATCATATCTCAATGCCACTCAGCTGAGACCTTAGCAACCTGTACTGTTCCTTGAAACGCTATCCTCCATGAAGATAGGAATATCTCTATATCCTCAAAACAATGCTAAGCATCATAGCATAGGAGCCAACTCTGGCGGCCAACATCCTATGTGTGTAAGAGTAACATAGGATGTAAGGACAGAAATGACGCACAGAAGGATGGTGTTTCATGGTACAAAGAGATGGCTCCAGAAACTGTTTGGCATGTTCACATTGAGAACGCTATTCTCTGTACTTGTAGTCTTCTCACTGTGAATCATCGATAAAGAAAATTCACTTGTACTCTTGTTTTCTGTGCCGTTTGTTCCGCAAGACGGTCTCTCTCTTTCAGCAAGATGAAGGCTCATTTCCACCACAATTCAATCTACACTACTGTTTAAAATTTTGGGGTCACCCAGACAATTTTGTGTTTTCCAAGAAACGAGTTGTAAAATGAGTTGTAAAATGAATATATAGTAAACTATAGTCAAGACATTGAAAAAGTTAGAAACAATATTTATTTGATTTTATAATTTTTTTTCTTCAAACTTTGCTGTTGTCAAAGAATTCTCCATTTGCAGCAATTGCAGACCTTTGGCTTCTACCTGTTCAATTGTTGAGGTAATCTGGAGAAATGTCACCCTATGCTTCTAGAAGCACCCCCCACAAGTTGGATTGGCTGAGTTGGGCACTTCTCCACTCATGCGCCGTCCACAGGGTCCACTTCCTTATTCAAAACCCCCTTAACCCTGACCAAATCTCCCACCTTACCAGCACTACAGCAACCCCAGACCATCAAGTTACCCCCACCTTGCTTGACAGAAGGCATCAGGCAGCATTCCAGCAATCCTATCGGTTGTTCTGCGTTTCACAAATGTTCTTCTGTGTGATCCAAACACCTCAAACCTCCGTCCGTCCATAACACTTTTTTCTAATCTTCCTCTGTGTTCTTTTGCCCGTGTTCATCTTTTTCTTTAATTGGCCTGTCTCAGATATGGCTTTTTCTTCACCTCTTCACTGTAGATGCTGACACTGGTGTTTTGCTGGTACTATTTAGTGAAGTTGAGGACCTGTGAGGCTTCTATTTCTTAAGCTAGAGACTCTAATGTACTTATCTTGACCCCCACTTCTCCTTCTCTGATGCGAGCCTGTTTGTGCTGTTCTCTGAAGGGAGTAGTACATACCGTTGCAGGAAATCTTAGATTTTTTTGCAATTTCTCATATGGGATAGCCTAGTTTTATCGACTCCACAAATTTGATGCTCCAGATACTCAACCTGCTCAAATGAAGGTCAGTTTTATTGCTTCTCTAAGCAGCTAATCTCTTTTTAGCAGTGCTAACATGAGGGTTTTCAAATCATCCATTAGCCTTCTGCCACAACGAGCAAACACATTGTACCATTAGACACTGAATGTAGATATTGCACCAAAAACCCAACATTTGCGGCTAGAATAGTACTTTACCACATTAACACTGTATAGAGTGTATTTCTGATTAGTTTAAAGTTGTTTTCATTAAAAAAAGGTTTTCCTTCAAAAATAAGGGCCCCAAACTTTTCAACAGTAGTGTATATTATATAATATTTAGTTTTTAATGAGAGAAGTGCACTGATTAGAAATTATGTTCCCATTGTTCTATTCTTCATATAATGCAAATTTGAGTGTAAAAGTATTTTGTAAAAGTGTGAAAATAAAATGTAAAAAGCTTTTCTGATTAATCGATCGATTACTGTGGTAGATTTATTGATTTCCATCAGCTGCAGCTCTACAACAATCCTTCACAACTTCAAAAGCAGAGCAGAGCAGCGTCACTACAGGTAATAGTAAATCAACAACCGTAAGAGGTAATAAGGTAGATAATAATGTTAAATATGTGGTGTTAATGTTTGAAAAAGAATGCACTTTAAAACAATGCAAATACATTCAACCTATAGGGCCTGCCCCACACAGACTGCATCCTCTCATACAGACAGCATCATAACTAATATAAGCTTTATCAACCAGCTGTAGCCTTTAACCTAATACATATAGTCAATATTATACATAACAGTTATAAAAGATAACATTTGAGTCAAATACAAATCTCACACTGAGCCAACATCATTGGTACTGAGGTGCTGCCAAGCTTCTCTTAGCATGTGTTTTATAACGTTATTAGATCACTAACATTTACAATAAAAAAAAACTGGCGTTGCACAAATAACCTACAAATATTGCAAATAACTAACATAAGCTAAGAAAACAATGGAAATCTGTTAACAATTGACTGCTAACAAAATTCTAACTTTTTCCGTTGCCAATCGCAGATGCTAATTTATTCAAAGGGCCTTGCTGGAACGTGTGACATGATGTGCAGGTGGGATCGTGGATCGTGTACCGACCAATAGGGTGTCAGAGTAGTATATGTTTATACTTTTCAACCAACCACAATCAAATTCACTCTGAATGGCGATTTCAAACGACAAGCTGAAATTACACAAGGTCACAAGGTTACTTTTATAATGTAAGAAGTAGAAGTAAAAAGTCATCTGAAACATAATTACTCCAGTAAAATACAGACACCTGAAATTTCTACTTAACACCGGTGGTACTATCAGAACCATTTTATTTTAGGCATAAGGAGGTACGCACCTCTTTGCCACAAGTCAAAAGTATTTCATTGCATTCATACACATGAAGGCGTTCTCAAACCACGTGTGAAGCTCATTTTACACCTGTATTTTAAAGCAGTGTTTTGAAACCTGTATTTAAACCAGGGTTAGCACCACAATTGCAGAGCTAAGTTTGTCCAGTGTGAAACGCTTGGCAACAGACAGCCAATCAGAAATAAGCAAGGATTACGTCAAGTCACAAACTGGAAATGGAGTGTTTGCTTTCGTAATATGGTCTTTCAAAGCGTTTACTAAATATTGGAAAGTGCAGAATCCAGTCAGTGTCTGTGAATTTGCCGTTTATAATGAACATCACCAGTGATGCTACTGTACAACTAAACTACTTGTTTTTTTTTCTTGTTCTTGTGTCTGTTTATGTGCATTTGTCCATCTCATGAGAATAAAAAAGCTGATGACCTACACTGCCACATATAAAAAAAAAAACTGGAATATTGCCTGCTGTAAGTTCAATCAGGTACAGTGATGCTGCAAATATGTAAATATGAACGTTAACCCGGGGTATAGGAATGTGAAGTGTGAAACATCTGTTAATGAATACCCACGATTAACGTCAGGTTTAGTGTAAGCAGTGTGAAACGTGATAACCCAGGATTTTGTTTATCTGGGGTTTAGAATCACCCAGGGTTAGTAACAAGTGTGAAAAGACCTACAGAATGATAAAAAAATACAACACTTGTACCTTTCATGTTATTTGTGGTCACAAACACAAGGTTATTTACACCTTTTGTCCCCAGCAGAAGGAAACTGGTTGTGAACCAATGGTAAGCGCTGAACACCAGAGAAAGAGAAATATAGAGACTGACCGGGCTTTCATACGAGGGGCTGAAGGTCTGCATCAGGCTCTTGGTGGAGTTCCTTCTGGGTGAATCTCCATAATCTGCTGGAGGAAGAACCATCATGTCGTCCTCCAGCTCTGACTGCATGAGGTTGGCCACGCTTTTACTGCGCATCGGAGGATTTACCGCAACACTGGAAACACAACATACATTTTGTTATAAACTGTGTTATTAAATATGCTAATTACCCATTTCCTCAAATACTCTTTGTCTGTAATACATACTGTGAAGACCGTATTAGATTTTTTTCCCAGAAACTCCATTTACTACATTACACATTAGTTCCACACAATTAATATCTTTCAAGTTTTTTTAAGTGGATGATTATAAAAGAAAACCCCAAATTCAGTATCTCAGTACTTATAGACCCTCTTCATAACCCACATGATGAAATGGTTGCGTGTGTAGTTTGTCAACAGCCGTGGAAGTGAACGCAGTAGCAACGTTTCAGTCAAACACTTTGACAGTCAACTGTGACCCACTTCCAACATTTTGCTCATATTTGACTATTTTACTCATTAGATTGGATCTAATCTATGATGGTATGAATAAGAAAAAATAATTTCTATGGGGGAATTAATCAGATCTGTGACAGTGACTGTCGTAAACAGGCACATGCGATTTTCTGATGCATCTCAAACTCAAAATCATTAAACTGAGGTGCTTTAGTACAAAGTTTGCAGCAGTTTAATGATGATGGAACCCAGACAGTGGTTGAACACGGAGGAGGAAAATCACATCCTCAAAAGCATGTGGTTATTTAATGTTAGCAAAGTGTGCTTACATGTGCGTCACGTCATCTTCCACGTCGTAACACTACAACATCCCGGTGACCTTGTGCAAGTTGCTAAGGCAAGTGTAAACACACGAATTGGATACAAGTATCATGTGAAACAATAATGTGAGACATTTGTTCAAAATCAAGTAAGAAGACTTTGAGCAATAGTTTTAATAAAGGCATGACACATTTCCCTTTCAAGATCAATGAAAAATAGAATTGTATTTTTTCTATTAGAACATGTAAACAGACGGTATACATGCACCATGCACCAAAATACAGATACATGCACCAAAATGCAGATACATGCACCAAAACGTAATTGACCATCAAGCCCTGGATTGTAATTGAGGCAAATATGTCCGGCTGTGGCATTTACGGTTGACTACGGTGGCCCTACCTCAAAGTTAAAAGGGAATATGCTGGTAGGAAAATGAATGAATTAATGCCTCCTGAGATGTTTGTCCACAACCACCACCACCCCCAAAATATTTAAGAAGTGATTTTTTTTTTTACAATTTGTGTGTACAGAAAATAGTGTTCATAAATTAAAATAATTCAGGTTGAATTACATTATTTACTTATTTTTTATTTACTTATTTATGGTTTAACTCTTATACTTCATATTTTATTCATATTTTAAACATTCACATTATGTATGTAGCAATAGCTTTTCAACCTAATATTTAATTATTAATTTTCAATAAAGACCCAGGTTAGATCTCTAGCCTCAACATGACATTACCACTTAAACATCACCTCACTAAAAATTACCTTGAGTTTGTCTCTTCTCATTATCATCCGTCTTTTTTCAGCACCTGAAGCGCAGATTTGTTTTATTTTTGCGGTTCTAATTTACAAAATAAATAAAAATCCAGGGAGGGGAAGGGGGTAGCGATCACGTGAGGTAAAGGTCATTTACATTATTACTGACACCAAAGCGTTTTGCAACAAAATTACACAACCATTGGTTTGTTGGGGGCAGTGCAGTGGGTAGCACTGTTTCCTTCAAGGTAGAAGGTTGTCGGTTCGAGGCTCACTAGTGAAAGTCTCTGGAAGGAGTTTGCATGTTCTCCCCGTGCTTGAGTGGGTTTCCTCTGGGTACTACGGTTTCCCCCACAATTCCAAACACATGTGGTTAGGTTATTTGAATAAACTAAACTCCCCTTAGGTGTTAATACGTGTGTGAATTTTGCCCTGTGATGGACTGGTGACATGTCCCATCGCCTCTCTCCCAATGTGCGCTGGAAATAGGCACTGGCAGACCCACTGGCAGAATAAACGGGTTTGGAAAATGAATGGTTTGTGGGGGCTTAGTTCGCTTAAAGGGAGGGCCGGCTCTACTGAGGTTGCAGTAAGGCTGTTCGATTATGGAATCAAGATTATTTGGGTCTTAAAAATCACAATTATTTCAAATTATTACCCATTGACTATCGAAATAATAATTTATTTTCTTTACTTTACTTTCTTTGGGTCTTGTATAGGGAATGTGTATGAGACAAAAAAAAAAACCCTTTCCAAGATGGCCGACGAAAGTCTCGATAGTTCCCACCAATCACTGATTGCCTGCCAGCCCTGCACATGTGGTTAATTGGACTTGTGCTTTGTTATTGGATTTATAAGCTTGCTATTTCTTATTTTATTTGTTCATCCTTTCCCATTTCCTCTTTACCTTCCAAAATGTAAAATTACCTTTATGTTATACCAGTAACCCCTAGAAGGGACTCCAGTTTAACTCTAACTAAGCCTAAATCAATGTTTTTAGCCAGAAACACCAGCCTAGTCACCTGATCAGGTTTCAGTGATGAAAGCAACATGAGACAATTTCTCCACCACTGGGCTTTCTTTCGCTCTTGCTGAACAAATATCTCTGTGGCTGCTCTTTTTATGTCATTAAATGGCATCAGATACCATGCGCATCTTTTTTCTGATACAGAGAGTTTCACATATTTTAAAATTGGTAAAAAGAAGTACCTTATCAAAGTAAACCTATGCATTTTCTGTGGCCACCTGGTGGCACTATAACCAAAACTATTAGTTGAAGATATGGACTGTTAACATTGTAGGTAACTTCAGAACTGATCAGACATTCTACGGCTGAGTTATAAGTTCCTTTTTATGGCAAAATTTAGTTAAATATGTCCATAGTTTAAAAAAAGTTTAAAAAAGATTTAACATTGCAGAGGCTGTTCAATGAGACTGAGTTTTACAGTGATCACATGAATTCTCTAAGTTACTGATTTGGTCAGACATTGACTCCTAAAACGTATGGCAAGTTTGAAGCCGATCGGAAATAGTATGGCTGAGTTATTTACAACTTCGTGCAAAATTACGACTTCGAAGGCCGACGTGCGCACACAGTTTAACAGATTCAAATAATATCTACATCCCACATGCCTTAAGATAAGACAGATGGAGTTTGCAGATGAACAAATAAAATCTCTAAGAGTTTGTTAAAGTAAGTCACAAGCAAAAGTGGGCATTTTTAGAGTTTTTTTGACGATTTTGTAAACAATCCATGCTACATGGTACAAACTGTTACCCCACTATAAGCTCAAACTTATTAGGTGGTGCTACAGTCATTTGCCACACCCCCTTTTCAAACCATTTCTCATTTTCTCTTATGGATTCATCCAAACCTCTTTACATCATTATAGTAAGTATTGTTGATTGTCCGGATGCAATATTCTAGAATATTTTACTGTAGCGGTTTTTTAGTTATTCCATCCAGAACTTGGCTTTTCTGGGTGTAAAAAACGTATTTAGTGTTGGGTACAGACAAAAAGACTGTTGTGTACACTTTGAGGTTCCATTTCTCTTATGGATACGTTCAAAAAATGCTTTACATCATTTTAGTATTTTTAGTATTACATCCTGAACTTGGCTTTTTGGGGGGTAAAAAAACTTATGTACTGTTGTTTACGGTTCCATTTTCTCTTATGTATGCATTCCAAAAACTCTCTACGTCATTATAGTTAGTATGTTTGACTATCAGAATCTAGTGAAATTGTACATTTCGGTTTATGGCACCGATTTTCCAGCAGTGGGTCTGATTCATGAAACAACCTGAAACTCCACAACATTGTTTGCATTGCAGAAATCAATACAGCGTTTTATGATCACACTCCAGCCCTCATCTTCCGGAAACCAGCCAGTTCATCACAAGATTTTACAGACCTGCTGACACTGATGAGAGGAAACCAGGACAGACTCATATGCTGTATTTGCAACAAGGAACGTTTGCACTGAGAAGCAGCATCGGTAATCACAGAGCAAACAACGCAGTGCTCTCAGTGATACAAGCAGCACAAAAGGCTTTTTGATCAGGCATTACAGCCACCCTATGGGTCCAAGCCGATAGGGTTTCATTTAGCATCAGAAAGCAACGAGTCTTGCGTTCAGGAAGATATTAGCTGGTGTAGAAGAGAACAATCTGACCTCACACTCTTTGAGCTACATCAACAGGAAAGAGCAGGAGGGATTAGACGTCTTACAAAGCATGACTCGGTCAGTCCGTCCAAAGCCTCCGACCAGTCTTTACCACTCAGCTACTGATGGAAACCAGAAGCTATCAGATCATTTTCTCAGTCAACGAAGCTTCCTTCACTCAAACCAGCTCTTACAAGAATAAAAAATAAAAAAAATCCTGTTCATTTTAACACAACTCCAGAATAATTTTGTAAATAAAACATTATGCTGATCCGATATTTTTTGGGCACACATGTAATGTAAAAAACAAATATGACATTTGCAGAATATGGCATGTTTTCCTTTTTAAACATGCGTAATGATAATAAAAAGTCTAGCTACTAAAATGGGCAGTTTCTTAAATAAATTGTCGGTTGAGTGGTAGCCTAATGTCAGCAAGTAGGTAATGTCAAGGAAGCGACATGGTCACATGTCCTGCTGGCGTTGATAGGGTAATGTGGTCTGCTCTGGACCCGCCTCACCAGTCTCACGTTAGTGTTCCCAGAGTGGTGCAGCTGCAGCGGAGTATTATTGGTCAGATCTCCCTCCCTCCAGTGTTGCGGCTGTCCGGAGCTAGAAAGTACCTGTGCCCTCCGAATCTGTGCCTTTACCACTTTACCACACTGGAACAAACTTGATGGGTCCTTACAGACACTTTAAATAATCTTGTGATGGTCTAGATTAAATCTTGGTGAAGCTGCAAGTTCCCATGTGACACACTAGAACAAATCTCATTGTTACTAACTGAAGCTTTGTGTCATGTGACATTCTAGCACAAACTTCATCAGTTCAATCGAAGTTCTAACGCGTAACGTCACATATAATAAACCTCATTGGTTCTTACCAAACCTCTAGCATGTCATGTGATGCTCAAGAACAATCATAGGTTCTTAAAGACGTTCTAATTAATCTTCTGATGGTCTAAGGCAAATCTCATTGGTATGTCGAAGCCCCGTTATGTGATATTCTTGCATAAAATTCATACAATTCATAGAATTTTATAAAATGTATTTTATGTCATGTGACACTCTAGAGCAGACTAGTCAGGGTCAATATTGAAGCATTGTCATGTATAGAACAAAGGTTGGTTCTTAGGGAAGTTTTAATGTGCCATTAGAAGCTCTAGCATGTCACCTGACATTCTGGAACAAACATCACAGGTCTTAGCAGAATCTAGTGCGACATGGGACAGTCTGAAACGAAAGTTCTTTAAAGGGTTCCTGACCCTTTCAGGTGTTCTAATGATTTCTGTGACACAAGAACAAATCTTCCAGTCTGAAACAAACCTCTGAAAAGGCATCATAACAATCTAAAAAACAGTATTTGGTTTTTATTCGTGTTTAATTGTGCCAAGAGCAAAACACATTGGTTTCTACAAAATCTCTAAAGAGAACAGTGTTTTAAAAGCTTATTTCAAATGATCCAATTTCACCTAATTGTTCTGAATCATCCCTATAGTCAATAAAGGTTTATACTGAGCGTATAGTTAATAGAGGGTTAGAAGAATCTCTGACGGATTAAATCCTATTTTCAGAGGATGAATAAGTCTTATCCGTTTCAACAAAACCTACATGCTGACGAGAACCATTTACAACTATTTGTGAAGTTTACAGGAACCAACCACAATAGTCTGCCTCGCAGCTTAATGTCAAGCTTACTTCCGGGCTTCTGTATTACACAGAGTATAATATCTGAGGAGGTTTTCCAGATAAAGCCTGTAATAGTTTCAAAACAGGGCTTGACTGCTGTGAAGCTTGTGTTTCCTCCTCTTCAGACGTGCAGGGATCGGTATCAGTGCTAATCAGGAGCACAAAGAAGTGTGTTAGAGTGCGGCGTGGTGTCTGATTACCTGTTATTTACTGCTGGCTCTGTGTATGCGCGGCAGTAAGATGATGGAAACCAGCCTCGTCTGAAACAAGACAGACAAATGTTAGTCGCTTGGAGACATTTACCCATGCAGGGATGAGCTGCTGGTACAAGTGTTTGCTGATGAAATTTTCAAAGCAATTTGAACATGTTGAGATGCATTTCATTTCGGAAAAGGAGTGGTGTGAGCTGACTACTGACATGATATATGCAAACTGACTGTCATTGCATCAAACACAAAAGGCTTTGTTTGTCTTGGAGTGACTGATTTATCTGGACTTTATGTTCTTGTGATCCTAGGGAATTGGAATATTTATGGAAAACACAGTTGCTAAGATCATCCCCACCCTTGAACGGAATGTGGAAGGACAAATAACATTATACAGAGGTTCATATCGTAATCTGGAGCTCCTCTCTGATTAAGGCTGGGGGTAGGTAACAATTTTGACTCATACAGCAAGGCTTTTCAGGTTCACAAGATGGACTCAATACGAGATTGAGAAACACACAGGTTGAATACTTTAAATGTAAGTTCAAGTTGTATCCTTTAAAGACTGGATGCATCACCAAAAACTTATTTCATGTTTTTTAATCAAAACTTATGCCACGGTCCAGCTCCAGGGTGAAGTGGGTGGTGACCATGCAAATATAGAGTGTTGTTTTACATAAGAGCTTTTGCCACACTTACACAACATGCAATTATTTTTAGCCTATGTCTATAGAATTTACATTGAAATTATTAGCTTTGCGGCTAGCATTTTCACAGCAAGGGAACCTCTGTAAATTGAACACAGAAATACATTTGAAAGTGGAGAGGAAGAGTCTGATTGCTGAATCTGAGCTGGTGATTTAGTAGAGCTCTTAGATTTCATACTCAGAGGAATTACTCACATTAATGTAATCCAGATATTCATCATCATTAAAGTTATTCTTCTTTCGGTTATACGGGGCTGGGTTGAGGGGGGTGACGACGACACCAAGGCAATCCCAGGCCAGCCGGGAGACATAGTCTCACCAGCTTGTCTGGGGACCCAGAGGGACATCCCTGGAACACCTCCTCAGACAGGCATCCAGGAGTCATCAAATACAGATGCCTGAACCACCTCAGCTGGCCTCTCTTGATGCGGAGGTGTAGTGGTTGTATTTCCGAGCTCCTCCTGGGTGACTGAGCTCCTCACCCTGTCTCTAAGGGAGCGCCCAGCCACCCTGTGAAGGAAATTAATTTCAGTCGAAATCTCAAGGTAGAAATGTAGATTGACCAGTAAACCGAGAGCTTTCCTTTTACACTGATGGATTTTAAACTTGATGGATTGCATTACTTCAGAGGCTGCACCAATCTGTCTCAATCTCTCGTTCCATGGTCCTCATGAACTTAGATCATGATACTTAAACTCCTCCAATTGGGTCAAGATCACTTCTTCAAATTGAAGGGAGCATTGTTCTATTTTCCAATTAAGCCTCAGATTTGCAGCTTCTGATTCTCAATCCAACCATTTCATATTAGGCTGCAAGCCACCCCAAAACACACTGGAGGTCCTGTGTGAAAAACCAGAGATACAATCACATGGTCCCCAAAATAGGACACCTTCCAACCCCTTGGAAACCCTATTCACAAAAAATTATGAACAGGACCGGTGACAAAAGGCAGCCCTGCTGGAGGCCAGTATGTACCGGGAACAGGTCTGACCTATTGCCAGGTATACGGACCAAGCTTCTGGTCTGGTACAAGGACTGGCAGTGCTTGGAAAAGGACCCCGCTCCACATATTCTGTTACGAGGCAAGGTATCCCTCCCCACAAGGTGCCACAACGGACACAGTTGAATGCCTTCTCCAGATCTAAAAAAAAAACATGTGGACGGGTTGGGCAAACTCCCATGAACCCTCCATATTCTGTAGAGGGTATAGGGCTAGTCGGATGTTCCACGACTGGGTTGAAAACTACTAAATATGAGGTTCAACTATCTCCTCTCCAGTACCCTGCCATAAACTTTCCTAGGGAGGCTGAGGAGTGTGATTCCCTGTAGTTGGAGAACACCCCCTAATGGCCCTTCTTGAAAAGAGGACCACCAACCCAATTACAGACTGCCATGTGAGGTTGCAGGGAAGTGTTATTCAAGGCAGACCCACAGCATCCATGGGTTTTGAGGAATTCATGGCGGATCTCATCAATACCCCCTGCCTTGCCACCAAGGAGCTTCCCAACCATCTCTGCGACTTCAGCTTAGGTGACAGAAGAGTCCACTTCTGAACCAAACCAACAGTCTCTGCTTCCTTGACGGAGGGTGAGGGATTGAAAAGACCCTCAAAGTACTCCTTCCACCGTCTGACGACGTCAACAGTTACTCTACTGTAAACAGCTTTGGCAGGACACTGCTTACCCCTCCTGAGGCGGCCGATGGCTTGTCAGAATCTTTTTGAGGCCAACCAATACTCTTTCCCGATGGCCCCACCAAACTCCTCACAGGGGGTTTCGCCTCTAAGCCACCGGGCGAAAGCCAGCCATCCACTCGTTATGTTTGGTCTGTCATTAAATTTTGTATAACATGAACTAAATGAAGAGTCTAGGAGAGCAGTCATGTCCCATCCCTTCAATATAATGGAGAAGATACTGAAATCCTACAGGTTTCATATCACACAAGGGCATGAGACACTCATTCTCAAAATTGGCATTGCTTTAATGAATTTCAGGAGGAGGTACCAGTGCATGCCACTGGTGTTTCCAATTATGTTGCCCAACTTACACACATATAGGCCAAAACCAACCAATCCCCATTGACTTGTCCGAGCTTCCACTACAACACATCACTACTGCCTAAAAAAGGGGGGGTAGGGGCAAAAATATGGAAAAATAAATATGGCAAAAATATTTTCGTACCAGGCCACATTTATCTGTCAAAAAATATTAATTTACAATTTTTTCTCACGTTGCAGCATATCCTCCTGATGTCCATCTTGATGTTGATAAAGAAATTCCTTTTCAAGACAAAGCACAAATCTCTGACTAAACCTTGAGTTCCAGTTACACATAGAGAAATGGTAATATTTGTCTACCTGTGCTTTTGTGTGCTTAACAGAGAACCTTAAATCAACAGAGCTTGTAAAAGAAACGAGATGCAGTGATCTGTAGACATGGGTTGAAAGTATCACCAGTGCCTTCAAGCTTGTTTCCTGCTTGGCATTCAAGAACACGAGAGGCCATTCGAATTGAACTTGCAAATGTATTATTAAGAACAACCGTCAATCAGTCTGAAGTTTTCTTTAAACAGAAGCACTCAGCCTGTCTCACCTGGTGCCTCCTGTCGTAAACGGTGCTTGGTGTAGTTCTTGGTTTGTACATCATACTGACAAAGATACTATTAATAACTTACGTAATCTTCTGAGCCAGTCCAACTACAGATGAACTATGACGGTAAGCAGGAGTATGTGGCAGTTTTTGATTAAAATGCTAATTTGAAGCAAGTAACATTCTGGGGCCTCATGGATCAATGTCGCTTATGCAACAAAGACCTGGCGTACATCAGCTTTATTGTTCAGTGAAATACATTAATTTCTGTTCATTTTAAGCACCTTAGTGATGGTGATGTTAAGCAGCAAGTCTATATTCAGCTTAAATCTGTTGCTATAGCACTGACCCAGGATCAGTGACTGCACAGTCAAAATAAACAAGCCATTCAGATGCATCATGGCTATAAAAATGGAAAAAATACACCTTTTTATTAACTGGAAAGTTTAATGTGGGCTTAAATTAAAATTGAAAGAGCAGCATATAAAAATGTAAAAACAAGCTCTGTGTCAAGTGAAATATGTATTTTGTACAAAAAAGTAAAAAAAACTTGTTTTAACGGTTTCTGAACTAACGGAGACATGGAATGTTTGCTATGAGACAACACTGTGCTGGAGATCTTTACTTTCTTTTTGTATATTTACAGGTTTCTCTTTGTGATACTAAAAAAGTGCGGTTATAAAGAGCTCTATTTTCCTTGATACTATGTAATTAATACTTATACTGTTGGCAAATTTGAGAGAAACGTTGATGGCAACCAAGTGAGAAACGTCACTCACTTTGGGGTATAAAATATTTACTTTTTAAAATGCAAAAATAATTCCGATGCAAAATATCAATATACTTAGACATCTATTAACTTTACAAAGTAAAAAACATTAAATGTTTTGGTAAACCTTTTTATTTATCATTTCACAGTCTTCAATCAGAGAAAGGAATGTCTGCACTCCTCATTTGTTCAATGAGTATTTTTTTATTTTAAAAACTTGTAGTAGAAGTGTTTGCTGGCTATTCTGAAGTTACGTATTTTGTACACGGTACAGATGCATATACACTGATCACTGATTCTTTCTGGCCAATCAGTGAGCTCAACAACTGGCCAGTCAGTGATCAACAGGATGTTGTTTCTGGGAAAAAAAATTGGGGAAAAAAACTTCAAAAAGCATCCAAAAACACACAAAGTAGAACCGAGTAGAGCCAACCCATTTCAAACTAAGCTGGTGGAAAAGCGTCTGATGGTTCCCGCTGCTTTGAGAACAATAATAAGATATTTTTTGTGTTGTTCTGGGCTGGTTTCAGACAGTTCGCATCATCATGTAAAATCCATAGAAATCTTGCATATTAATAGGGGGTTAATTAAATTTAAAAACAAAATAAATTTTCACTCATGTAAATTAAAATCAGCATGAAACTTTTTCAAATGCATTTTTAGCTGTGCAGCACAATGGTGCAGGTGGTAGCCCTTCTGGCGATCTCAAAGCCAGTTGGGCTGTTCATCAGTAAGTAAATTTTGGTTCAGTATTGTATCAGGAATATTTAGGATCAGTATTGTTTGTTTCAGAACAGTTAGAAGAGTCGCTAAAGAATGAGTGAGACAGAAAGTCAATAACGGCATTTAAAACAATGGACCCTGAAACACCAAACGGTAGACCAATGGTACTTTTTTGTGTTTACTAAAGAGTGTAGCGATTATTTTAAGAGTCAACTCTCTGTTCTGCAGATGTTTACACCTCATGCTTACTCCAGCCAGGCAGAAAAAAACGATTCATCACTGTTGTAGTATCAAAAAAGTATGGATCCAAAAAAGTATGGATAAAAAAATCCCAGAAAATCATGCTAACCATGGTTTTACTGCCACTGAGTAATTGTTATTAACCAAATGTCATGTATTTTGTAGTTAAAATAAACCTATTATTTCTTTTTCAATTAGATAACATTAAAAAAGGCCATTCAATGCAGCACAATGAGGCTACAGTGGGTTAGAATTTGTGTATTTACCTGTCCAAAAGCATCTTTTATCTAAAAATATTTTTATTGGCTGCAAAATAAAGATCTACAGAATAAGAATGAAACATTCAGTATAAAACCATTTCACCTTATGTGTCCAAACATATTTACCTGGTTCAGAAAAAGCAGTAATGGTTCAATAAATACTGCAAGTGATTATTTACAATCTTAGTGTGCACTGCATTTATCAGAAATACTTAATTCTGGCTTTTATCAGCTTGGATCCAGCTATAACTCCTCACTTGAGGCAGTGATATTGAGGGCTGAAAAGGCTTTCAGAAAGCCCCCTGTCTGACTCGCCATCTGCTAGCACCCGGACTCGGTTTTAGGAAGGAGCTTATTTTCTCTGTGTGTTTATTACAGTGAATTGGTTTGCTCCACCTGCTGAGAGCTCTCGGGTCCACAGGGAGACTCCGATATGCCTCCAATGCCCATCTGCTCAGACTGTCTAGGCAGTGATGGGGTTTTCTTCTTCACAGCTGGTTTGCCGAAAGCCATTGGCAGCTGGGCTCCTAAACCACTTCTGCAATCTGAATCACTTCGATGTGTGGCTTCTTTTAAAAGTCTTGATCTGACAATATTCCTTGACATATTTACAAATCAGCAGGTGCCTTTCATAAACCTATGTATGGACAACACTTACAAAAATGTTGTATAAATAAAATATAGAAATGTTCAGTTAATAATAATAATAATAATAACTAGATGGCTAATGTTTACACACAAACTTTGATGTTGGCTTGTAAAAATAAAATCCCCTTGTCTTTATGATTTTCTTAAGATAGAAAAATGCAAAGTGGGTTGCTATTGTAAACAGCCTGGTTCCTATGGAGGGGTGAGTGATGTAACACAATGTTCTGTGTGTCCCTATGAGTAAAATAAACCAACACATTTAGTTCTATGATTTTCTAAAGCTGAAAAAGAGATATCCAAAATTGGTTGCTATGGTAAACTTGCTGGTTGCTAAGGAGGGGCAAAACATTGCCTGTGCCACTAAACATTATTCAAACCAACCCCTAGGCCTCTATCATATACCAAAGATGAAAATTTGGTTGCTAGGGTAACATTTTGGTTGCTAGAGAACTGTCAGTGATGTCATACTTTTTTAAAATTGTTACCATGATTATTATAATGAAATCCACTTTTCTCTGTGATGTTTTTTGCCTTTCTGAATTTATTTTCGATGGCCATTATAGATCAATAGTAAACATTTAACCATTTCTAGAGCCTAGGTTTAAACATCTCTAGAAGTGTGGTGAAGGTGTTAGCTACAGTTTAACAAAATTGGAGCACATTACCCAGCATTCTCTGAGATTTTCCAAGCCAACATAATTATGTCTTCAATAGGGCTGAAACGATTAATTTGAAGCAAAAAATTTGTCGACAAATATTTTTGTTAAAAGCACTTAAAGAAGAAGCATCCCTCTGCGTGACTGCACAGACTAAACCAATGAGAGTTCAAATAAAATGTTTACTCGTGAAGACGTTTTGATTTTTATTTTGCTTATATGCCGCGTAGATGTCAAATTTACTTGAAACACATTGTTCAACTATAAAAATTGTTTAAAAAGTTGAAAAGAATGCAAACGCCTAAAGCAAGTTGCTTACAGCAGTGAATATTGTAATAATTTATGAATAATAATTTACAGCATCATACAAACTTTAGATGTTTATATTTTATTTGCGTATTCATTAGAATAGTTAACATTTAACGTAAAAAGAAGGATTAAACAAAGTAAAAAATCGTTGATGTAAAATAAAAAGCGATATAGATCCATTCACATTATGGGAAAAAAAACTTGTCCCACAATGGGGAATGTTCATTTTAATAGCTTTAAGAGTCAAAAATAGAAATAAAATGAAACACACACCAAAGCATTTCTTTCTCACACCATTCATTATCTTATGCAGCTTCTAAAATTACCTTTATTTGTTTCTTAAATTTTGAAATGTTGCCAAATTTTTTAAGAATTGTTAGATTATCACCCTCCAAATATCTAGTTTCATAACTGTGTATTTCCCTGGGATATTACTTTTGATGAACTAAAACGAGTGGTAAACCAACAATTATTAATGCTGCTTCAAGATATGTTCACATTCAACTTTCTTTTTGTCTGTAATGCAGCTGATTATTTATTTTTTTCTATTGAATTAGAACATAACATGTAAACAATGCTTAGAGAGCATTTGTGTGTAATTTGAGTGTAACAGAATCAGAAAACTTAAAGAGAATGACATGTTTAGTCGGCTCAAAGTTCATTAAAACAACTATTTCAAAAGCTGAAGGGATTTTCTTATTTTATTTATTAGTTACAATATTTGTAACTCATTATTTTAACTAGTTGAAAAAGCAGAATAATCGCTCAAAGGCTGCTGATTAGTCATTGAAATAATTGATGACTAATCGAATAATCTGTCTAATAATCGATAGATTAATCGATTACCAAAATAATCGTTTGTTGCAGCCCTAGTCTTCAATTTATATTGACGCTTTACAATTTTCAGAGCATTATTCATTCACTACACATTCTTAAGGAAGGTTAACCACACGATAAGCTACCTTGATCGGACAGAACACACATCCATACAAGGAAATGTGAATGAAGTGGCTCGCCCAAAGCCAGATTGGACCTGGTGGGGATTAAACTGCTCACTAGGACGACCAACTCCTCCTCTAAGCCGAAGACAAATCATATCGATTTTATTTCACTTCTCAATTATTACTGTGTTTGTCTCCTACATGATATATTTAGCTGCAATTTCCTATCCAGACAACCAATGACTTATAAAGGAATATCATGAAAACTGCCCAAACTCTTAACCACATATCTTTTGCCAGTAGGTGACGTGAAATGTGAGCACTTACTGTCTGCTTTTCTGCAGCTCTCCATACAGCCAGCCATCTCTCTCATCAGGAATCAGCAGAGTGATCACCTCTCCGTCCTCAAAGCTCAGCAACGTGCTGTTGTTCCCAGACTTGTGAGGGAAAATGGTGCGCACTTTGGGCCTTTTGTCGATGTGATTGAGGCCAGTGGCCATTGACACAGACCTGGACAGGCCTGTGTCCTCACCATTGTGTTCTGCAAAAGTGAAAGACACAAAACATCTCTAGAAGTGCTCACTCATAATCACAGATCTGAGGTAAATGGAGAATGCATTTAGTAACCACTTGGTTCTAGTGATTCTTACAATTAAGGGAATCAGGGCACACTCTCAAAAATTTGGATTTTTAATAAATAAAAAAAGACTGAATACAGGGATAAGGAATGCTGTAATGAATAATGAATGAATAATAATCCTGAACCCTTCCTGGTGCTAGTTCAAATGTGTACCATTGAAAATATACATTAAAGTTTATTTAAATGTTGCAAAAATCATGGGTCTGAAGTAGGCCTCTTATCAGGAGCTGGCGCCACTTTAATCAGCTCTCTGTCCTTTCTTCTCTCTAATCTCTGTGTACATTTTCCAAAAAAAGCTCAACGTGAGGACATGCAAATAGTTCCTAATATCAGCCAATCATAAAGTTGCAGATAAGTAAGAAGAAAAAACCATATATTCTTTTGTAGTTTCTTGATAGGGGGTTTTATATATATATATATATATATATATATATAGCCAATAATCTCCTCAAGCATATAATTACTATATTCTTCTTCAAACATATTCTTCTTAGGGTAAGACACAACCTGGGCATAATTGTTCTTTGTTACTACCAAAAATACCCATTCTTTCAAATCTGTGGGCAATAAAGAGACAGGTCGTGAGTTGTGAGCAGAAAGTCTCATTTTACCAAGAATTTAGTTAAGTGAACTTGGAGCCAACAGTGGAAAAACTCTGTAAGCACATCTTTTTAACGCATCTATGAATGCAATGTTGTGTTTCTCTTTTAGAACACAGGAAATTCATTAATATTTGGTGCTTCAAGCCTATTTAATTTTTTTGGTTGAGTTATCTGAGATGATAGTGTTACTCAAGGGTGTTTCAGATGCAGACAACGCTGTTACCCTCTCTTCACCAACAACACTCATATTAACAAACATTTAACTCATTGATCTACGGGTCTACCACTGTGTCTATCACTAATCCGGTGTGGCAGAAAGATTGAATAAATGAAGAGAAAACCTGTGTATTTAGGGAATGTAGAGAAACCTCACTGTAAAAATGCACCATAAAATGCAACTTTGACTATATGAAATGCTGAGTGTTTTCGTATGCATATTTGTCATGCATATTCAAACTGCTGTCCAGTTAAAGGGACGTGTTGATGGTAGCTACTTGAGAAGCTCTGTCAAAGCAGGATATTTATTCAAATCAACATATTTTCATGTAAGAACTGCTATATCCATATAACTGAGCCAGCAAACACAGTGCAGAGTAAAAAGTTAATCCAGTTCATGACCTCTTTAAGAACTATTTGCATATCTCCCAAGTAACAGAGCTTGAATAGAGAGAAAGGACAAAGGAAGGAGTCACATAGGTCTAGTCCAAGCAGGCTGTGATTATCTGTAATTTTCAATAAAACTCTGTAAAACATCTCATTCGTTTCAGTGTAAAGTTTCCAAGATAGAAAATTTTTTTAACTAATTATTATTCAAATTAATTCACATCTAACTGGAAGAAGTGGCACTTTTTCAGCAGCTAATTTTATTAAATCGGCCAATCAGACACTTACCTTAGATTTGTGGCAGTCTTGCTGTTTAATTTTTACATTTTAAACAAAAATGTTGTATTTTAGCAACATAGCGAGGGACAGCTTTTACAAGTGACCACGCAAAGCTGAAGATGGCTAATCCTACTGTATGCGTTCCAATTTTTCTTTCACATTTGTGGCTAAAAAGGATCACATTTTTCTAGGGACAGTGAAAAGTACCTGGCATTGAGGGGGTGCTTTCCAGCAGGGAGGCTTTTTCAACTCACAAGAACACTGAAGCAGTTTGGGCACTTTTACTGGTTGGCAGGCTTTTTTGGTACTGTATTACATGATGCCGTGATGACTTGGTGTGTCAAGATTCACAGACTGGTAAAAGTTACATTAGAGAAAACCCAGTCGTGTTTAGAAATAAAATGCTCTTTTCAATGATTTCATCCTTATATGTGACGCAGTAATTAATGCCTCAATGCTCTGTATTCAAAGTAAATCTTTTTAGGGCTTGGGCACCAAAGGTGTGTAGAACCCTTTCATAATCTTCGTGGCTTTTGGTGCATTTTTGAGGGTCGAAAAGTCACATAATTTTGCACACATGCAAGAACTTGTGAAAATTTCTGGTTGTGGACATCTGGTTGGGGTTTAAAAGTGGGTGTGTCAAAATGGCTCTATAGTGCCACCTAATGCATTTCAGCATATGGTGTGCTAACAGTTTTTCTTAGGTGAATGAAAAGATGTGTAGGGTACCAAGACTTAAATATGAGTAATATGGATGACGTTTCCAAAATCGTCAGGAAGTTGGATACTACCCCAAAACCTCAAAAGAATTTGCAATTTTCCTCATGCCGTACTTTAACATTTTTATTAACTCCTCCTACATATTTTATGTGATCATCTCCAAACTTCATCATTCTTATCTTAAAGCATATGGGAGGTTAAATTGCAAAGCTTTTTTGACGTTAACTTGTACTCGAACAGCGGCCATCGAAATTTGAAACTTTGTAGGAAATTGTAATCAATGCAATGCAATGTACGATCGGTTTCAAATATGACATTCGTGTTGAGAGTCCACGTCTGAACTAATCTAAATACCATTCCAGCTAAGGCATATTGGATGATAAATTGCAAAGCTTTTTTGACCCCTTTGATTGCTGCTTGCAGCTTTAATACTATTTTTAATTACAAAAGTTGAACGGAAAACATGTCATGAATTTAAATGCAAATTGTTCTAAACTTTTCTGTCTTTTGTTGAATGACGAAAAAAAGATTTCCGATTTTTTCAGATTTTCTAAATAGCATGAAAAATGGCTCAGAGGAATTTATTTTTGTCCTAAAACTAAATCCAATGTGTATCAACGAGCACCCACCAGGCTCTCTCTCCTGACTGTTGAACATGTTTGCTAGCGGGCTGGTCTGAGGTGGAGCTGGAGGAGCTGGAATCATTGCCTCGGAATTGGTCTGTTTAAAGAGATGAAAGAGGTTAAATCAGGATTCAAGTGAGATGCACACAGAGCGACTTTATACTCGAATCAGGTTTGCTCACCCTGCTGCGATGCTGGAGCGCTGGAGACGCCTGTGGAGTGTGTGCAGATACAGGGGTGCGCAGGCCGTCAATCAGAGACATCACACTGTCAGGCACATTAGTGGCATCAGAGCATTTTTCTTGCCAGCCAATCAGGTTGTCAGAGAGAAGCTCACGGGCCTTTGGGAAGACACAAGAGGGTATCTGTATCCAAAGCTACTGCTCTTATCAGCGAGATTGAAAACTGACAGAAAAATACTCTGCACGCTCACTTACTATTTTTTCAACAATCAACCTGACAGACCGGCTTTTGAGGAGCAGAAGAAAATGCTTTGAAGCCCTTTTGGGATACTGTTTAGTTTTATAGAAATATTGCTATTTGTTTAGTTTGGTGAAAGACACTTCAGAAAATATTGAAAATGTTTTCATAAGGGACAAAATACTACAAGACTGAAAATTAATTTGGTTTTTATAGAAAGTAAGAAGTCACATTACCACCAAGCCACGCCCCCTTGACTGAGCCTGAGTGGCAAAACAAGGAGCAAAATGGCTGTGTTTAATAAGGAGTAGAGCTGAACCGTGAGTTATATTGATCATTACCAACTTAATTTTAAAAGGATTGGACTTTAGAAGTGAAGATCTCCATAATGAGCTTTCTGGGAGAGATTGGCCCAGAAATGAGATTTTCTGTTCCTAAATTCAATTGGGAAACCACCCTGCCCAACCGTGCACTACACCGCGGACCACTAGCAAGATTTCGGGCCCAAATAGTTCTGTGTTCAAGATGGTTTACCTGATAAGACGGAGCTGCAAGGCAAATTTAGTAAGAATCATTCCAATTCTTCGACAATAATAGCTTCATGGTTAAAGGCTTGTGTAAAAACTTTCCCAGAAACTTTTTAACAAGACAGCACTTAAATTTAAAAGCATGGGCAGTGATGGGCAGCCCAGCTTAATAAACACATCTCAAGCTTGTGCTTTTAAGTACTTTCACCAGCAATTCCTGACGGAGAAACGTTGCTGAGTTTTGCTCTCAACCAAAGCCATAAGTTACTATAGTTACCGGTGGATTGATAAGTGAACAAACTGAACCAGAAAAATCTGTGCAGAAATACAAAATTAAACACCACCTGCCAGCCAATCAGAATCCAGTATTCAGACAGACCATGGCGTAAACATATTTATCCAGAAGTGGATCACATCATCTGTTTATACTATATTATCTGTTTATACTATATTATCTGTTTATGTTAATATTATTATATCATCTGTTTATACCATATTTTATATAAATCACACTGCTGTTGTCGCCCAAATGAGGATGGGTTTCCCTTTTGAGTCCGGTTCCTCTCAAGGTTTCTTCCAAAAAGGGAGTTTTTCCTTGCCACAGTCGCCCCAGGCTTGCTCATGAGGGACATATACACCACTTAGTAATTAATTGTTTCTCTTTGTTGAGTTTAAACTTGTTGGTTTACTGTAAAGCTGCTTTGAGACAATGTCTGTTGTGAAAAGCGCTATATAAATTAAACGAACTTGAACTTAGTTACTTTTAAAATGACTTGGATGCATAAGGGGTCGTCATTTACTGTAGTACATGCTAAAGCCAAGTGTAACCCAGTGAGACAATAAAACTTTGTTTACAGTAAAAAAAATACACTTCTAACACCACGGTGTCGTCGCAGTCAAAATCCTACAAATCCTGTACCCAGCCATTGGTGAAATGTCCGTAATTTTAAAATTGTTCTGATGTGTATGCTCTTATCCCGTAAACAAGATAGTTCACAATGTCCCGGTATGTTGTTGGAGGCAGGAGCATGAGATCTGCGCTGCAACTCTCTTCTTCATAGGGATGTTGATGACTAAATAACGCCAATTTGTCAATATAACGCTCCCTTGCTCCGTTTGAAGCTTTTCATAGTACTTTACATTCTCTGCTTATCCAGATTCTCTTTTAAAAAATATGTAAATCTTTCAAGCAATGTACTGTAACAATAACGCCATTACAATCTTTACAAAGGGAAATGAAAAGGATATCGACTCAGCTGGAGCAGCTTAGATCCATCAGGGAGATAGATTTCTGTGATGGGGTCTTTCATCTGTTGTGCGGAATAACAACCTGAGATGACTGGTCAACGATTTAAAGATCAAAAGTTTGGAGATCGGGTGAGGACCTCTATCAGCGGGGAGGAGCTCTCTGAGTACACCTCCACAAAGAGCGGTGGCTCCAATGTCTACTTCAGATGCTTTTCAAAGGAGGCGTTCCGGGAATGCCCTGCTATTAGGGGTCCCAGGGGAGCCTCAGGACACTGTGGAGACACAATGTCCTTTCTCTTGGTATTATCTCAGGAGAGAAGTGAGAGAAAAGTCTATGTGGAGACCACCTTTGCAGCACAGCCCCAGATGACCATGAGGATGATGAAGATGAAGAATACAGATTGGACTGTTCTTCGTAGGGGATGAATCTGCACTTATGTGTTATTATTTTCGTTTAACAGTCCTATAAGAGTCATGAATTAGAAAAGATCCAGTTGGCCGGTTCAGGAGAGACTGATTCATTAACCAGTGTTCAGAGGCTCGGTCGCAAGCTCCAGCTGTCGATGTTGATGTGAAGACAGCAGCAAATGAGAAGGTACAGCACTTCAACAGATGAAATGCAGAACCTGACCCTTAAATAATTTATTAACTATTACATATAAAAATCATTTATATCAGAATATGGGTTGATGAGGAAGGTGAACGATTCAGAATTTGAATAATAAAGGTTCACTGCGGATGTCAAACCTTGTCATGGAAAGATGCAATCTGGTTGGAGAAGATGCAGTGTTTGTCCACCAGGAAACAGAAGCGCCGTTTCTCTTCCAGCAGAGCCTCCTGACAGCCATCGGCAATGAACTTCTGCATCTCCAGCTGACGGTGAGTAAGCGTCTCCAGGCACTGAACATGAAAACACAATTACAGATGGGTTTCCAGAGAAAATGCTTGTTTAGAGATGGCACATTATTGCTTTTGCTATTTAACCAGACGTCCATGTTTGGTCATGTATTAAACAGTTTTAATGCAATCCATCGATTAGAGTATCGCCTTATACAACTACAATTATATCACATGATAATATTCCATAGGATATTGTAAATGTATTTGTTTTGAGGCTGGAGAAAAAAGGAACTCTTATTTTATACACTATAATAACAACGTTAACCAATAACAGCTGACCCTCAGTGCAAACTGATTTACATACAGCTCTTTTCCTGATTCACGCTAACACAGCCTCATGGTTTGACTGCAGAGTAGATGTAGATTGTGCGGCCAATGGGATGCAGCTGCCCAGTTAATAAAATTATATAAGAATATGGTTTTTTGCAAAAAAATTAAAAAATTACTGTATTATTATCTATTATTTCTAACAGAAAGGACATTAACCCTTAGAAGTCTGGGACCTTATGGGGCATTTTTTATTCCTTTACACTCTAATTAGGGGTGTAACGGTACGCTAAAATCGTATTCGGTTCGGTACAGTGTCTTGGAGAGTTCGGTTCGGTTCATTCGGTTCGGTACAAAATAATAAGAACTTACATAATCTTTATTTTGAAAAGCTGCCAATACACAATTCTTGCATAAAATAAATAAAAGTGACACTTTTGGGTGATATTTTAAATAAATTGCACTCTTTATTAAGAAAAACACATTTTTTTAAATAAAAATGAAATACTGCAACTAGTTAGGATAGATTACCTATCCACATTTTCTGAAGAGAGCATAGATCTGGTTATAATATCTCCAGCAGTAGAAAATGTTAGATGTGTTGCCTGCCCGATCTCCGTGGAACAATGTCGGCATACAACTTTAAATTTATCCACTCGTCTATCCCCGTTATGTATTTTAACAGAGAAGCCAAAGTGTTCCCAAACAGGAGACCGTAGTGAGGTGGGGGGGTCTTCAAGCTCTGGCTTCTCTTTCGCTTTTGATATGATTCCATTTTCCTACTCGCGCTCGTGCTCGTCACTCAATAGCGTCCGTGCGGAAACTATCTCCATGGAACAATGTCGGCATACAACTTTAAATTTATCCACTCGTCTATCCCCGTTATGTCTTTTAACAGAGAAGCCAAAGTGTTCTCAAACACGAGACCGTAGTGAGGTGAGAGGGTCTTCAAGCTCTGGCTTCTCTTTCGCTTTTGATATGATTCTCGCGCTCGTGCTCGTCAGTCAATAGCGTCCGTGTGGAAACTCGCCTAGGAACATTGTTGCGCTGCGCTTAATATCGCGCTGATAACACATTTATATCATTTAATAAAAATACCGAATACCGAAACGGTACGCAAGTGTCCCGAACCGAACAGGCCGTACCGAAACGGTTCAATACATACCGTGAACCGTTACACCCCTAACTCTAATACATTATTTTAGAACAACCCAAGCTTCTTTTTTTAACAAATATTTTTAGGATTACATTACACAATAATTCCACAACAACCCTGAAATTGTACAAAAAGTACAATTCATTTTGACATTTTGTCTTTTCTACGGCAAAAAAAAATGACAACGAACAGTTTTTATGATAACAAAAATCTAATGTGTTGAGAAAAAAAAACACTAATCCAATCACTAAATCACCTTGTGACAGGTCTTTTATGTCAAAGGGTATCCCTTCTTTTCAACACTAGATGACACAGACTTCTAAAACGAAACAGATCACATTTCAGACGTGCACTTTATAAAATTTTCAATGTTCTAAAATTGGTTTGGAGCCTTTTTGTAAGTAGCCCATGGGATCACATTCCTTCAGGTAAACCCTAAAAACTTGATTACAATATGGAACATTTAAAGTAAAATCCTGCAAATCTAATTACTGTGCTACAGTTTACATTTTTCTTTTACAACACAATTTTTACACAATTATTTAACTATTACAACCTTTTAGTTAGAGCATTCTAAACTGTAAAAAGTAAAAGAACCGTAAATATTACGATTTAAAACCTAAAGTTGTACAGGTATAAATGTTTGTATAGCAACAAAAAGGACAGTTTTGAACTATAAAACATTACAATCCCGTAAAACCAATAATTGTTCTATCTTATATTTGACGGTAAAGTTCTAGCAACCACAGCTACTGCATATTTATTTTATATAGTGAAGTCTTTCCCTAAAAGATGACAACTTCTTGGATGTTTCTATTATAAAGCGTATAGTATGCACAGAGTTCAGTGAGGTTACTCAGTAATCTACACCCCACACGCTGCACTTCCTGTCGCCATTAAAAATTATGGATCAATTGTTATTGCGAAGGAAGGGCCAGTCTGTTATTCTACTGGCTACATGTACAGGTGCTGCTATAAATGGCCGAAGAATACATTTCAGGCTGGTGGTGCAGGAATAGGGCAGGGTAAGAGCAAACCCCTTTGTGTCACTGATTCTAATCCACTTCCTCTCCTTTCTCTGTTTGTGGCAGTCAGTCTGAATCAAGGGTGCCATAAATAACCCACCAGAGCCAGGACATCAGGCACAGATTAGCAATTTATATTCCTCCTCTCAGTTTGTAAACATACATTTCTAAATGATGCCAGATAAACTTATAAAATTCATACTGATGAGATTCGAGATGGTCTCCATGTCTTCTGAATTTCAGATCTCACCAACACAGAATAAGCTCCTTCAAAATAAATTTGTAACATAAAATATCTGAAAGTTTTTCCACTGACAAAGACATTTCCTTGGTGCCAGCAAGAAGAGGGACACATATTTAGTTTGAATAGCTTTCATGATCAACGGGGGTCAAAAACCTCTTTCCCTCCCTTTATGAACTTATAGTGTGGGCAAATATTTAGATGAAAAAAAATATACAAGCTTTTTTTGTATCCTTCACCCAGGAAGTAGTTTGGTTAGAATCCCAAGGTTCTAATTTGGCTCCCTTCAGCATCTCTCTCTATTTGGACCATGAATGCATGACATCTTAATCTAAGGCTCTTGCAGTGCAAAAACAAAGACAGTGTAGAAAGCAAAATGTTTGTATAATTAGGTAGAAAAACAAGGTATTAAAACCATTTAAAAGTAAATTTGTAAGTTGCCATTTTGATGGATCCTTTGGTTGATTTACCATGTTGTTCCTCTATGTAATTCCTTCTTTTTTAATCAAAAGCTTAGTAAGTTAAATGTGTCAGTGTGCTATATGAGCGCGCTTAAGGAAGAGAGAGTACCAGCGTTGTGTCTGAAACTCACTCAGCTCATAATCTACCAAAAACAGTTTATTAACTATTTAGCAGTAAATGGTTAATTGAGGTTTGCATTTTAAAATACCATATATTACATGTTACAATATTTTTTTCTAATAATAAAAGACAGCATTGATACAAGAGTAAAAGACTTTTTAACGAGATTTGTTTTTCTGTTGTTGCCAAGTTTAAAGCAAAATCAGTGTCCTTTTTTAAAACTTCAGTACAATTATGTGCTCTTCCAAACACTGGCTTGCTCCTTGTTTTCAGAATAGGTTCCGATTATAGGTAGAAGCCATTTTCTGTAGTTGTGCATGACCTGAAACAGAATATCGAAACAGTTGCAAGCTGTTGCCTTTGTTTGAACTAAATTTAATAGAGACCTGTACTCTCTTATGTGATTTGTATGTAAGTACTAATCAAATGAGGAAATCATTTCAAATAAACCATCCACGATGAACTGCCGGGCACTAGTACAGTTTCACAACTGACATCTAACAGACGAAGCTTTAATACAGAACTTCCCACAGAGCGTTCAGCTGATTTACAAACTGCCTCTCAAGATATAAAGCAAATAGCCAATCAAACTGCACAGAGACATGGACAACAATAACACACAATCTGTCTGACAGTCTGGCACAAAAGCAGACTCTCAGCCTGTTTAGCTGAGATAACAGCTGTAGACACACAAACACACAGAGTTAAAGGCACCGGTGCATCTGTACAGGCGAGCGCATCTTTCATGGAGGGCCCTAGTCAAAGCCAAGAGAGAAACACAGGGGTGCAAGTGTGTTTGCCTTTCTTCCATCATCACATAGCTGTGATGAACTCTGTTGCTATGGACACATTTATTCTCTCCTCCAAAGAAAGGTAACGTGAAAACACGCTGCGAAAATTATACCATGAACCTACATTAATGATCAAGCCACAGGAAGACCAAGCTCAAATCCAACTGACACCTTTTTAATCACAACAAAAGCTCATCAGAATCATCTGAACATCAAAACCTCACAACAGACCCCAAAAAACCTATCGCAGAACACAAAAAAATAAATAAATTAATAACTCCTGGCTTATCTTTGCCTAACACTTCAACAGTTCAATGATAAATTATCTAGAAAATCTGTACATTATAACAATACATTGAATACTGTCAATTTACAGTAATGATCTCTGGTTTAGCACCACAGCTCTGACATATGCAAGATACGAGACCAAGGATACACAAAACAAATCAATTCTAGCTTTTAACAGATACAGCGTGAAGATAAAGAATCCAGATGTCTGGGTACAGCTGGTACTCCCTACTGACTGTGTTTGAACTTATGAAACAGCAAACAGCAGGAGCTTTCAAATCACATTGTATTCAACACTAAAATATTCTTTTTTTCACTATACATTTTAATGCTCCTGGTATATTACGAGAATTATAAGAATATGTTTTCCTGTGCTTCATGTTTAGAATTATTTTGTTAGAGGTGACATAATAAAAAAAAGCAGGTAGTTGTAGTGCAATAGTATTCAAGATATTTCTTAAAATCAAGAACTCCGAGTGGGCAGCATCCTCATGAGGTATGCATTACAGACAGATTATGAGGTACACATAAGTCCTTTGCTGATTGGCTGAGCTTTGGAAGAGCACAACCTGCCTGCGCGATGAGCAAAACTACAGTGAGAGTATCAAGATGCAACACGCAACGTTTTCTCATCTTCTCCTCAATATCCTGAAACATCTACACACCGATCTGAATTAAGATTCAGACAAATCTTTGGATTTGGCGGTGTCAAATCAATATTGATGCAATGATGCTCACTGCCTGAAGATGGCATTTATGGAACAACAGATGGACTCACAGGGAGCCATTTAACATTTGTGGTGCGCTTTTTCTTCCCTGTATCCTCTGTGAAGTCGCTATGAAAATGTGGGATGCGCGCCACTAAGCTGCTCTTTTACGTCCTGCTCACATTATCAAAAGAGGAAGTTTGTATTGATTGTTCTCCTTGCAAAAAATGGATCTGATATGGCAAACAGAAACACTTTTTGTTGACGCAAATTGAACAGTTTGATGTGTAGACGAAAAAGAGCACCCATAGTTTCCGATCAGGGCGTGTTGTCGCATGAAACTTGGACTGAAATTGTGGATCTTAATTCGGGCTACACTTACAATACAGTGGTACCCCGAGATACGAAAGTAATCCGCTCCAGGGTGAAGTTCGTATCTCGAAGCAAGCTTTACATGCAAAACTCCTAATCCGTGCAACAGTATAAGTAGATGAAAAAAAAGGAAAACCAGAGAAAAATCAAGTAACGTTTCTTCAATCCTTAAATCTACACATGTACACAAATGTGAAACCTTACCTTGAGTGAAGCGATGTGTCAGAGGAGGTGGAACGGATGACAGAAAACATTAAGGCACTAAATATGAAAGTCATTTTTCTCGAGATATTTCACGAATTACGAACACCAACACGGTTTCAAGCACAAGCGCAGACAGATGGAGAGACATTTTTGAGAACGCGTCACAGGGTTTCTCTAGCTTGCTCTACAGAACAGCTCTTTCCACTTTATAAACGTAATTTCTTTTACGACCCCTTCACTCTAACATTTGTTATAGTACATTATTAGTAATCTATACACAATGTTTCAGTGTGTTGTTGAAGTGTTTTGAAGTGTATCAGACCCTTTTTGCACTGGGAGATAGGAGCGCCAGGAACCTGGAAACGCTACATGACGTCATACAAACAAGCGGAAAATACAGTAGAACTGCTAGTGTTTGTGCATATCTCGAATTTTTCTTCGCATCTTGAAGCAAAAAATTTCCAGCGAGACGTTTCGTATCTCGAACATTCGTATCTCGGGGTACCACTGTATACAGATTTAGCATCAAACAATGCATTAAAAACCTTTATGCATTACATTCGAGAGAAACACAGATACACCTCTTCCTCCTCCACACGAACTAGCTTTCAGTTTAAGACGCATGGATCGAGAGAATGTCAGTATGTCAACTATCTGCAGCAAAGAAAAGGGCTGTCTTTCACCGCAGACGTTGGCGAGGCTGGTACTGCCATTCATCACCAGCCAGAAGCAGACAGAGAGTGAATTCCTCATCACACTGAGAGATTAGCCATCAGGGTGAAGAGGCTCAGAGAAGAGTAATCAATCTCCACACGCTGCCCTCATGAACACAGTCACCTTAGAAGGGTGGTTTGATGGAACCACATAGCTTTAACCCTTAATGACCAACCACGATGTATTCAGCCACAGCGTATTTTCATATATTTACATGTTGAGGAGCATTTTCACATGCAATGCATTTTACCAGCCACATCGTCAAAAGGCATAGATTTACAGTAAAAAACAGGCTTTATCTGTTTTAATTTTTTTACATTTTAAATACGACATTATTTCAGAAAATGTTGACAAAGCATTCCTCCAGACAAATTTTCAACTATGATTGGCTTATTTGTGATACATGGCTAAGCTTGATTATTTCTACAGTGACAATCCCTCTTTTTGTTTATTGGTTGATAAATAACCTAGTCTCAATAACTTCCTGATTCTTCAGAACATTTTCTTTTGTGTTTGGAAGCATTCAACGACATTTTCATTATGGAGTGATTTACTGTGAACAGTAGCGATGATGAATCCTCGATAAACATGTTTGATAAGCCTGCATCTGATAACAGATGCATGACATTGAGCTGTGTGCCAGGGAGTGGCTTTGCTATAAATAAATCACATTTTAATAAATGAACCGGTTCAGTCATGCTGACTCCTGCATTCTGACCAGATTAGGAAAACACACAGTAAATAAGTCACTGAAGGAATATTGACCAATAATTAACTTGCTCATGCCATAAGTAAATATTGCTTCTTGACAGTGAAATTATTTGTTAAAAGTTTGAACCGTAATAACAAGAAGATTTTTGGGGGGGATAATAGCACCACTATAGACCGTCTCCATAATGTTGAGTAAAACTAATACACAAAATTGTAAATGTTATTTTTTATTTTCTTGGATATTTGAGAGTATGGTTGCAAATCCTTGTGTTTAAATGCACTTATTTTGATACAAACTCAGACCAAATGTATAAGTCTTCTTCCTATCTTCTACTGCAGCTCAACTTTTGTAAAGTAAGTGGTCCTCAGCTGATGAATATAACATTTATTTTTGTACACTGTACACTTTTTATTAATGTAAATAATAATTCCTTTTATATTAATATTATGCATTTCTGATCATTCATTTCATATTAAGTTTGCCAGCATCTGTTTTGAATTAAGAAGGAATGACATGTCCCAGCTATTGTTTAATTTTGATTTCAAATATAACGTGTAGGTTTCAAAAAGTTTATTGGTTTTGATATTTTTTATTTGAAAAAAAAACATGACATGATTTACAAGGTAAAAATTAAATAAAGTGAGAAAATGCGCAATCGTCTTTCAGTTTCATTTTACAAACCCCAAATCGGTGAAAAGAAGGTATAACCCTTGGAAATGCAAGACGTGATATGGCTTGTGTTTTCAAAGTTTCGGCATAGAAAAAAACAGAATGGAACAAAAATGCAATTTTCACATTGTTTCGACCTTGGTTTTGCTTTTTTATGAATTTAATGTATTTTATCTCAACATTTTGTCTTTTGTTCATTCATCATTCATTTATTTTCCAACCATATACCATTTCGGGGTCACGGGGGTCTCCAGCGCACATCGGGCGAGAGGTTAGATTACACCCCGGACAGGTCCCCAGTCTATCGCAGTTGTGTTTTGTTATAAAAACATAAAACTGTTCGTTATTGCTTTTGAGATTTTGGGGGTAAAAAAATAGCAAAATTTTCAACTAAGAATTGTGCTTTTTATACAGTTTCAGGATTGTTATTTGTAAAATTGAGCATTGCCACAAAGAACTGTTTAAAGATCGTTTATAAAAGCAAATTGTAAAGTAGTAAAAAATGCTCCAAAAGGTCCTGGACTTCTAAGGGTTAATGTTATGCTTTGTAATCCATTTATAAAGTGTTTTAAGTGCTCATCAGGATGGACAAAATGTAGCCATGAGGTCTTGCGGTTCTGAGACCAATGGGCAAATTTAAACAGGTGTCGAGGCAACACCCTACTCATTTTTTATGATCACAGAGCAAGGAAATCAGTCTCATAAGGAGCGTTTTTCTTTACAGTGTCCACATCATGGCAATGAGGTACAAAGACCAACACAGACCACAGGGTGAGCACTGTGACCTGGCTTCACTAGCACCGGCTCTGTGAGCAACCTGCTTTTCCCAAGGGGTCCCCCACCCCATCTCAGTATTACCCATTCTAAGACTGCAGAGAGATCATGCAGGGACTAACACATGTGTTTGTTCTTTTAGATTAGACGTTTCTTTTACAGTTATACCCAGTAAGTAAGAGAAAAATCAACGGTCAGCCCTGTTTCTGATTATTTAACCGAGGCAAAAAACAAAAAAAAAAAACAAACAATGCAGTTAAATCAGTCAAAACCATGTCCATGCCATGATCACCTTCCAACATAAAAATACTGAAGGTATTACTAATATCTAGGCTTGAATACATGAATAAAATGACAAAAGTGAAAGTGATCATGTCGTTTAAAACACAACTCTCATCCCAGAATCATCCCATTTTCGACTTTTACCATTACACACATCAAAAGTGCATCTGAGTTAAAAGTGTTCAAACAGCTTTGATGCGTCAGTCCCACACACGTCTCTTTTTATATTGTAAATGTTTTTGAAGAGTTCTGTTTGCCAATAGTCTCTAAATCTATTGTTGAGAATTTGAGGTAAACTCAAGTTACAACGTAAATGAAGCTCTGCAGTTGTTCAAGCGTCCCGCATTCAAACAACGAAATCAGTGCAGCAGGTTCTTCATAGAAAATCATTAAATTAAATAATAAAAAAATACAAATACGAGGAAAGCCAAGATGCAGCTCAGTGTTGCCATCGAATGTGAACGGTTTACATTCGGTCTGGAGGGGGATTGATTTCTGTTTATTAAGCTCTTGATCACCCAAAGCACAACTCAAACATGCAGTGACCTGCTGCTGTTCTCAGTTCAGCTTTAGAGAGCAGAACAATAAATTTTAAAACAATCCAGCATTGCTCTCAATCAAAGCCGTGGGTTACTATGGTTACCAATAACGACGAATTGATATTATAAGTGAACAAACAGAACCTGGCTATCTGTTTGTTATACGAATAAAATCAACACCTGCCAGCAAATCAGAACCCGGTATTCAGACAGACCATGGCACTTTTATCTTATGTGTAGTTCAACCGTGGACTGAATATAAACCAAAAACAGTCAAGTACCTCATTTTCTTTGCTCTCGTACTTGAAGGCGTTCTTTCCTTGGCTTTTCCTTCGCAACTTCTTCAGGTCAGACTGTGATCTCTCCAGAGAGTCCTGCTTCATCCTATGTTCAGTCTGATACCTCTTAAAAGTGGCCTGTGTGTAGAAGAATCTGTCTCATTCAAAAGTCTGATGCCACAGATGCCAACATTTCCAGAGAAAATAGAGAAAACAAAGACATGACCAGACAAGAGAACACTGCAGTACAAAGCAGATTACACAGTGTTCAATCAACACTACTGGTGTTATTGGTGTGGAGAGTAAGAATAGAAACAATGCCCCACAGTTACATGCAACACTATGCCAGTTGAACATCCACCTCATTTAATTGTATCACTCAGTAATGAACTACTTGGATGGTGTTTTTATAAGGTCCATCTGTCAGTGTTAACCTTTCCGCATGGAGCAGGGTGACTAACAGGGCTACATCTGTTCTGAGCTAATGCCTGTTTTACCTCTGTCCCAGAATTCTTGTGCAATAGGACCATAGTCTCCAAACAAGTTAACAATGAATATGATTTTGAATAAACCGTCCATTGGAAATACTTTCTGTATTAAACAATTATATGGAAATGAAAAATATAGTTTAATTATCAGTCATATCAATAATGGAGCAATCCATGGGTTGTAATAGCAAATCATCTCAACAAAGCAGTGACTAGAAGCTCTTGAACGGTTTCATTCAATTGAGTTTCACAGCAATACAAATGTACAACCAATAGCATAACTCAACAACATTAGCTTAATCGCTGAACAGTTTGGGCTGGGCGATAAATCCATTAACTCTGTGGTGTACATCGATGCGCTTGAATGAAAATCAATTTTACATTTAACATAATATGTAAACCCTGCCCCGATTCTGTACAATAGACGCTCGCCCTCAGAGCTTTCATGTGCACAGCTCACCTTCCACCCCTCGCTTTTGCCATATATTAAGATATCTGTGGCACCGATGTAGTGTCCATGTGACACATTTATAGGTTTCACTACCCGGGTAGTTTTAACAGCTCTCACGAACATTGAGCGTGTGTTGGCCCCAAAATAATGAATAAAGTATTGTAATAGACCTCCAAATAAAACATAAAATTCAAGCCCTAAACTCTCACGAAATTAATGAATAAACTGTTGCAAAGAGAGTTGACGAAAGATATTTGTGCACATGGCACAACCGGTCTGCAGTGACACCCGTCCATTCATTATTATTAAAACAAAATGAACAAATTATATTTTGTGTTGCAATTATATTTAAAACTAAATAATAAATAGACCAAAATGTATAATTCAATAACATTACAGCGCTATTATTTTTAATTATATTATTATTATCAAAGTTATTTTGTGTTTTGAACATTTTCTTTGTTATCTCCAGATTTATTTTAAATAGGGCTGAAAACAAAAGTAAATCGATTTTGTTGGAAAAGTTCTAGTTTGAACACGAACAAGTTGCTTATTTCAGAACATGTACAACTCTTGACACATAAGAACAAATAAACCCTAAATAACCCACATCGCAGCTTCTTCAAAAGTCTCCACCAATAAGAACCGGTCATGAAAATAAGCAGATTATTCTGGGTTAACATCAAAATAAAATCGATGCTGTTAAAATTTCAAGTGGTTTGTTTGTTGTAACTAGGGGTAAAAAAAATCAAAGCCTGCTTTTTGACTCAATTCTACTGTTTTTAAAAAGATTTTTCCAGCTCTGCCGCAGGTCACGTGATCTACCATACTTCACCGTAGACTTGAAATGCAAACGCTCAAAATACTTCGAAAGAGTTGACTTCTGTCAACATGGTGTTAATACAGCATTTTCCTCCACGGTTGCAACGTCTCTAAAGGAAGTAACTTTACTTGCCGTTCAGCTTATAAACGGTTAATCCCAAGTATTTGGATTCAGTTTCTCATGCTCATGCCCATTGATTTCAATTGCAAATTTTAGACCTTTAAAAATGTTTTTAAAAACGCATAAATGTGCCTCCAATAAAGCTGAGTGATTTGTTCCATATTGAACCTTCATGACACAAAGATTTATTGATTTATCTGCCATAGTAAATGAGCCCTTAGCTTCGTAACTTAACAACAAGTGCTTATTTTTGTAGAAACTAATACAATTGATTGGTATTAAATAAAATGCTCCGGTTGATAACAATAAACAAAATGAATTAGTGGAAGAGGTGCAATAATAAGTGAACCCTAACATTCAATGCAGCAAAGTTCAAAAAGTTAAGCAAAACATGTAATTAATATTTAAAAATTATATGCGTTTAGTTTTATGGCTTTAGGGACAAATTCTTGACTTGTGCCAGCTCACCGTCATGTATTTCACATCCATGTCTGTCTTCCTCTCCAGCTCTGCAATCACCTCACGATGAAACCGTCTGAACTGTGAAGGCAGAGAAGAACAGTCAGCGTTCTGAATAAACACTCAATGAGGTCCTAAACATAGAGTCAGTGGAATAATTACGTGACCCCCTGCTGATTCTGAATAGTTATTCACAGACAAATAAGTGATAAATACATAAATATAGCGTCAAGTGAGCGTAAAAAAACTTGTATGTATCTGTAGTGCATGATGGCATTACCCAGCTAATCTGATACAACTCAGTCAGGGTCACACAAATCGAAGGAAGGATGTCTTTGCACCTCTCCATGTCATTTTCTACACCATTTTTGGTCTCTCAGGGTTGAAATAAATTCTACTGTTGGCATGATCATTTGTTTGTGGGTAATGCCAATCAACAGTGGGTCAAAACTGTATAGCTTTTATATAAAATATAAAGAAAATTTCCCTGAACGAGTAAATAATCATATTTGAGAGCCATATTGGAGATCTGTTGTTATAGTCATTTGTTTTTAGTCTGAGAGTTTGAATAACCAAATACGACGTAAACCAGCTCGGTGATCAACAGCGAATGGAACTATACAGTAGTATTATAAAGCAATAAATAGCTAATTCAGAGTGAAAATGTAATATATCACGAGGCAAACAAAGTGAAGTCTAGACTAGTTTAGGGTTTTTCTTCATCATCATTGAAGTTTAATAGAAAACAAGAACAATATATTTTATTACTTTGTTCTGTTCATGGATATTCAGTTATATGGATATAGAGATTTTTTGGATCATTGTCAAGGCCATCTTCTTAAACCTTGCTTCCAGAGTCTTCTATAATAGGTTATGGTTAAAATTTTCAATACAAAGCCTGATTGTCCGCTGGCAAAGTGTGAAATAGACCAATTTTCCCTCTGCCACTGCTGTCTGCGTTGGGTCCTCCTTGTGAAGCACTGAGTGTTGCTCAGCTTCAACACCAGGGATTTAAGAAAGTTGTGCTTTAAATCAGTTCTAGTGTGTATTAATGCAAATCAATTAATAAAGTTGTGGTTTGTGTTCAATTAATTAAATTGTAGAGTGTAAAAAATGTAAATCAATTATTACAGTTGTGCTTTGTGTTAAATTCATTTACTTAATGAAATTGTAGTGTGTAATTAATGTTCTTTGTGTTAAATTAATTTGAATTAAGTAAGTTCTGGTGGATATTTAATGAAAATTAACGAATAAAACTGTTCTTTGTGTTAAATTAATTTGAATTGAGTAAGTTCTGGTGGATATTTAATGAAAATTAGCGAATAAAACTGCTCTTTGTGTTAAATTATTTTGAATTAAGTAAGTTCTGGTTTGTATTTAAGGCAAATCAATTAATAAAGTTGAGCTTTGAGTAAAACAGCTTTAATCAATAAAGTTCTGGTTTCTATTTAAGGGAAATTAATGGATGTGTAATTTGTGTTAACTTCTTTTTAATTAATTATGTTCTGGTGTGTATTTAATGCATATCAATTAACAAAGATGGGAAGCACCCCATAGCGACATGTGATGATGGTTTCTCTTTCGCCTGAGAATAGAAGGCTTCTTTCCTGAGAAATTTTGGCTTCTCGTCTAGAGCTTTTTCACACTAGTCGTACATGGTACCAGGCCTTCTACAGAATGCCTGAGCAAAGTTAGATTGGACAAAGATCTGGTGGGGGGAGGATTTATTGAAGAATTCAGTATGATATTTCGAATCTCAACCTAGATATCAATTTTCTAGATAGAGTATTCATGCTTGTCACAAAGGAACTAAGTTTAAAGACATCTGGAGACCTTTCATTCAAAGGCAGTCACAACGCAAGATGCAAAAGTACATGACTGGTGGCCCCCAGACATTGAGAGAAACCCTGATGCACTTAAATATACAAAATCCTTCAAAGCCAAACAGTGAATAATGATTTTTGTTGTAATTAATGTTCAAAAAAGGCTGTTCAAATGGTTATTTTACATTGTTTGAATATGCCAGTGCTACTTCAAGTGGTAGTCATTGATTAGAAGCTGTTTTGGTGCTTGATGTGCATAAATATAACAGGTTCTCAACTACGTGGGTTGAATTTTATTGTGTTTGATGTTGACGTATTCTATTAAAACAAACAAAACATTCTAAGAATTGATTATCATCTGTTATTCAACAAATTTGGAGAATTGTGGACGATATAATGTTCTCGGATTGGATATTTATGTTGCTAGGCCTGTTTTAGTTCACAGTAGGTTGCAGTTTGTGACATCATCAGTTGCAGGGATCAGGTGCATCATCAGGCATGTCCAAACCTGCTCCTGCTACAAAACAATACAGTGCATTTTACACTAACATGACCCTGCCGACAGGAACCAGAGCATTGAGGAAATGACATGATGGCGATGAGATTAAATTACAGATGGTGGCTGTTTGGGTGGGCGTGTGTTTGGTTAAACAAACCGGCCGTGCAGCACATTAGCAAACAAACAAACACTCACATTCTCCTCCAGATCCACATTGACTTTCCGATGGATGTCTGAGATCTCCATCAGGACAACTCCTGCAGGAAAACAAGAGAGAAATGTGGTTATAGAGGAAATTAGATTTCAATTCTCCGGAGGTTAATCATCAGGATTTACATGAGGATTCATTTAGGGCATATGCTTTATTTCTCCAGCATCGTGGGGCCAAGGGCTTGTGTGTGGGTCTTCAGCCAATAAATTGACTCTATACAAGTAAATCAAGTTTTATTGTTTTTTTTTTTTCATAAAATGCTAGATTTAACAAACAAAAGATTAGATTTCAGGTAGCCAGGTGTCTTCCATATCTTCTGCTGATGGCTATAAACGAAACCAGATGGCATGCCAACAATTTAAAACACCTCAGGAGTGAAATCTGTGTGACTTCTTCGAAGTCTGGGTGTAAAATAACGCACAGGATTTCTGGAATAGCATAAAAGTATTCTTCTCCTCACATTTCACTCCTTATAGCATTTAAGTAATGCAAAGATAGAGCTAGTGCATTCCACAACCTTCTGACCGTATTCTCACTGATACTTTTTCTGGTTAAAGTGGTTCAAGAGAAAAGCCATATTATGCAGAATCTTTTAGTGTCGTTCCCTCATCAAAAACGTCCTGTAAACTTATTTTGTGAGCTCAAAATGGCTCGATGTTCCTTGCCACGCCCACAGTTCTTAACTCCGTCCACTGACCAATCAGAATAATTGCTTGTACAGCTCATCTCTATGCAGATCAGATGCTCTGCCTCTGAAATGAGAACACCAGACTTAGAACCAGAAAATAGAGAGAAAGTGTGTTTTTTGTTGATTATAATGTAGTAGGCATTAGGGTTGGGCATCAACGACTTCCATAGTAAATCATCATAATGGACGATGACATCCCCAACTTAGATTTGTTAACAGACTCATTATTGACTAATAAAATGACACAGCAAAATTAGCGGTTATGCTAACCAACCCAGCATTGCACATTCATTCATTCATTCATTCATTCATTTTTTCAACCTACAATATTTGCATGAAATATATCCAAACTTTGTTCATTAACTTTATCTCACGTAAACAGCACGAGAGCTCTTTAGCATACACAGGTACTGAACTGCATGAAGTGTGTTGTTTTTTTCTACACGTTTATGGTCGATACATTCAAAATGATGAGACTTACTCAAAATTCTTGGATGCACTTTAGACTTTATTTATGCCCCTTTCCAGCCCGTGTGCGATACAGAACACTCTTAATTCTCATTTAAACAACTTCATGCAGTTCATGTGGCAAAAGAGGTGATTCGAAGATGTTTTTTACAGTTAATATTGAGTTTACAAAGTTACTAATGCCGCAGTGCTAGTGTAAAGGGCTCAAATATTTATTATTCATTCATCCATTCATTTTCTAACCCGCTTATTCCCTTTTTGGGGTCTGCGGGGTCTGCCAGTGCCTATCTCCAGTGCACATTGGGCGAGAGACGGAATATTTATTATAAATGCTTTAAAATTTGCGAAAATCGTTAGCCATCACTTCCAAGAATGCAATGCAATATGAAAACATTTAAAATAGCTGTGACATTGATGTATTAGGGCAATTGGAATCAGGTAAAACTTAAAGCATTTGTGTCAAAAGTTGTTTCTGTTGTTCAATCAGCTGATTCCTACTGATTGTATTGATGTGATTGTATTGGATTGGTTACATTCACTAGATCTCATTTTTGGGGGATCATTTCTTTATACGCAATTTTATTGGACTGGATAGGTGCCAATCCATGTAGAAAAAAATACATTAAAAACAATAACAAAGTAGTTAAGGCAGGTTGAAGAAAAGTAGTTCAGATACAGAACTTGAAATGTACTCAAGTAAAAGTAAACATTTTTAAATCTACTCACTCAATTACAATTTGTGCGGAAAAACTACTCCATTACAGTACTAATTTGAGCATTTGTAATTAGTTACTTTACACCACTGTGGCAGACTAATAACCCATCAATCGCTGCAAATTAGAGCCACGCAAGAAGGATTTGGAAAAACAAATACCTGGACAATTAATTTATTTCAAATTAATGCAACTCAATAGTAACGTTTGTGCAGCTGTAAGCCTGCGACACATCAAAACAGCAAAAAATAGACTGAATCCACTCACAAATCTTTCTTACGGCACTAAATATGCCAAGGTTGTGGATTCAAATGCAATAACTGATAAGATATGAAGCTTCAAGGCAATGTGAATTGTTTGGGAAAAAAAACGTGTGCCTCTTGGAAAAAAATGGAAAGCAGAAATTCCCTAAGGACATGCAGAACATCATCTAGAACCAGCTTTTGGAACAAGCCATGTGGCCAACCGAACGCTCTAAAACGAATGGGGCTTATCCAAAGCAAGTGAAAACTCAAACATCCCACAATAATATGACGGACATCTCTCCGCAATGATGCCCAGCTGACCTGTTGCTTTGCTCCACCCCCTTTGTAGATGCTTTGTTTCACACTCCAAATAAAGGCATATTTTGTAATAGTTTTCAATAAAGAAGGACTAGATTTCGTAAGAATACATATACAGGCTTATGTCAAAATCAATGCTTGTGGGTTAGATCTGGCCAATGAATGAATTATCTATTCCCCACAGAATCACTAATCACTATAGAAACTGTATTGCAGCCACCCATGGAGTTTGGTGATGGCCGATACTATGTTCCAAACAACGCAAGGGTAGCCTGTGAACTCACTGCAGTGCAAGTAGGGGGGCCTCAGTTTCAATTTTCATCAGCAGCCAGAACAGAGGTGTCCAGTATTTTTACAAAAATATCCAAAAATATTTTATTGATATTCGGGTTGGTCAGGTTAGTTGAAAACATTGGTCATGTGCTACAATGGCTAATCGGAAGGTGTACTCTGAAAACGGGGTTTCAAGCAGGTGGGAGGCAGAGTACTAGAATAATAATATATACTGTGTAATGTCTTGGCTCAACAGACTATGGGCAATCATTTCACAATAACCAGCCGGCTCGTAGCAAATTTTTGACTTGTTGACTTAATCAACGGAAAAGGTTTAAATGTGGTTACATCAGGGTAGGATTATGAGATGTGGGTTTTCTGGTGGGTTGATGTATAAACCCCCCAAACCCATTTTCAACTAGCCACCTGTAACTCCGATTGAGAGAGAGAAGCGTTCTGCAGCTGTCAACAGGTATTTTGGCCCAATCCTCAAGAGCAAACTGCTCCAGTTGTCTCAGGTTTGATGGGTGTCTTCTCCAAATGCCATGTTTCAGATCCTTCCACAGATGTTCAATGGGATTCAGATCTGGGCTCATGGAAGGCCACTTTAGAACAGTCCAGCGCTTTTCTCTCAGCAGTTCTCGGGTGTTTTTGGCTGTGTGTTTAGGATCGTTGTCCTGTTGAAAGACCCATGACCTGCGACTGAGACCAAGCTTTCTGACACGAGGCAGCACATTTCTCTCCAGAATGCCTTGATAGTCTTCCGATTTCATTCTACCTTGTACACATTCAAGACACCCTGTGCCATATGCAGCAAAGCAGCCCCAAAACAATACTGAGCCTCCTCCATGTGTCACCATAGGGACCGTGTCCTTTTCTTTGTATGCTTGGTTTTTGAGTCTGTGAACATAGAGTTGATGTGCCTTACCAAAAAGCTCCAATTTGGTCTCATCTGTCGAAAGGACATTCTCCCAGAAGCTTTGTGGCTTGGCAACATGCATTTTTGCAAATTCCAGTCTCACGTTTTTATGATTTCTTTTCAGCAGTGGTGTCCTCCTTGGACGTCTCCCTTGAAGTCCACTTTGGCTCAAACAATGGCGAATGGTGCAATCCGACACTGATGTACCTTGGCCTTGGAGTTCACCTTTAATTTCTTTGGAGGTTGTTCTGGGCTCTTTGGATACAATTCGAACGATCCATCTCTTCAATTTGTATAATATATATACACTGTACCTGACCCGTTTCCAAACCCATATTTTCTAATAGTACTAAATCCTCATCGTAGCATCATTGGACCATAGACATAACCTTGTGTGTTATCTTCGTGCCAGTTATTCAGCCAATAAAGTGTACACTATATATTTCTTTGAAAATTGTCTAGCACTATATAAATTACAAAGGTTAAACTGCCATCTTACAAACAACCCATCCAACCATGACCCGAATATCACTTAAATATTTTTAGATGACTCCTACCCGCAGACTCGCAGTTCATTATGGATTAACCCGTGCATTTACATGAAAATAGTCAAATTCAAGTTAACAAATGCATAAAAAGCTTAGGCCAGAGCACAATAGTTCATTATAATGAGCCATGTCTCAACCAGGGAGGACAAAATATTACGAGAGACCATTTGTGAGTTTAAAGATTGAGCCCATCACCCCTAAAACTTTACCTTCACCACATGCAGAAGAGGTTAAGATGACACAGAAGCACGCATTTGAATCAGTGGCACCATTTTAGGTAGCTGATATCCAGATAACATTTAGTTTTATTTTCCAGGCCTATATCTCACAAAACACAAAGTTAATTACCACTTCACCTGTTTTTTAATTGATAATCCACTCAATTCCCTTGCCCAATAACCCCCCTCAGCCTTGTTTTCCACAAACAGTGTGGCTACTGTAATTAAACCATGCTGTGCAGGAACAGAAATTCCTCCCAGCATGCTCCTTCCACTGTAATCAAGTGGGGATTAAAAATGCAAACCCAACGGCACAAATCAGGCCACTTTATATAATGGATCCACCCACCAGACACTTACTTAAGACACGAATTTAAGAGAAACTTAAGAAATCAGACAGCAGAACAAAGAGGCAGCAGGACTCTAATGCAAGCTAACGCTCTTTCAGACTTGTAGAGAGATTTTTTCCTCCTTCTACCTGACACGGGAATAAAAGTATTATTATCATCATTAAGTGAAACATAACAAACAACATCAAATAGAGAGCACAAAGACTAAATAAACTGTATTTTGGTGGAATCATTGAAATGCATTTGTTTTTATCCTTGAAAAAAACAGAGGAATGAAATTCACATTTCTGCAGTTAGTCAATTAATGGATGGTTAGCAGAAAGAAGGCGAGTCAAATTTAAATTGTTTAGTTAATGTGAAAATGGTCTGGTCTCATGCACAATGTATAACCTGCACTATATACACACCCTTCCAAATATTAAATTAGGATTTATCAATCACTTCCAGCCCTGCGATGGACTGGCGAACTGTCCAGGGTGTACCCCCGCCTCTCGCCCAATGTGTGCCGGAGATAGGCACCGGCAGACCCCCGTGACCCCGAAAGGGAATAAGCGGGAATGGAAAATGAATGAATGAATGAATCACTTCCACTCAGTGAAATCCAGTGGGGAAACTTCCATAAAACTAAAAATTCAATAGAAGTGAATGTGAATGATAGCAACCCAGTCACCAAGCAGTAAACCTATGCTATCACAGTACCTGTTTAGCACAGTACCTGTGCCATTTCACTTAATTACGCATAACTTCATCTATGGACATAAATGTTTGGATTTCTTTCTATGTGTGCATTACTAGGGTTGATGCTGACATCTGGTGAAAATTTCATGTCAATAGCTCGATTAGAAATATGTTTTTTGAGAGAAATGTTGACGTGTTCAATACTTATTTTCCCCGCAGTACATCTACAAAAGTTTAAATTAACCTTAAATTAAAACAACATAAATAATAGTAGTAAGGTGGGCATGAGCTTCTTCTGCAGCTAACGGATTAGCGCAGGAAGAGAAGGATTTAGGGCAGGCAAAAGTTATGGGCACCTGAAGAAAGCGGATATGAGCGCTTGTGTATCATATGTTTCCTTTTGAAATTAACATCTGATAAAACTTTGCTGGCACACGGAGAGATTTTGTTTAACCTCATGTTCCATCTTTGTTGTATTCTTCTGCAAAGGCAACAAAAAAGCTAATGCTGTCTTCTCAGTGCTGAAAGTTCCTCCATTGGCAGAGAGAAACAATAGAAGTCCCGCCCTCCTCAAACTTTAGCACTCACTGATTGGATACTTGCACAAAGGAGCAGTTCATTGATTGCATATTTGCTCACGGACATGCCTTTCGTACCCTGACATCTGCTTTTTCAAACATGAAACTAATAATAATAATACATACAGGAGTTTTTCAAATGAGAAACTGAAAAACCGCGCTTCACAAACGCATATAAAACAGTATACTGTGGCATCCTTAGTGGAAACGCAAAGGTGAATGATGTCAAGTAGAGCCAACCCATCTAAGTTGTGCCATTACTAAAATCCAGTACAAAAACAGAGCACATATTCCCAAAAAAATCCCACATTAAGAAATAATTATTCTATATAAAATCATGGGTGCCACAATTATTAGCACCCCTTCTCTTATGTCTCCTCTAAATTTTCATAAGATTAGAGAACTCAGAAATGGGGATCTTAGACAATTCCTCTCCAAATCATCCAGTGACCCGATTCCTCTCCTCTTCAACTCACTCCACAGGTTTTTAATTGGGTTGAGGTCTAAGGACTGAGCTTGATTCTGTGTGTGCTTAACGATTTCTGTGATTTGGCCACATGTTTTTGGCCATTATCTTGCTGAAAGATCCAGTGATGATCCATCTTCAGCTTTTGGGCAAAAAAACTTGCGTTGAACTACTGTTCCAGTTCCAACTTCTTGCTGAGTCCTCTCAGAGTAGACATAGGCAGGTGCATGCGGGGGCTATTCTCTTGCACCCATTGCCAGACTCGTGAAGGTCTACACATATCTGCCTTATTTCAATGATCTGTTCCTTGTCTTTTGCCATATTGAAGAGTGGGTAAGAGAAATAGCCTCTGTGTCATGTCATATTTATACCCCAGGGACGCAGGAAGTGATGTGACTTATTAAAAGTCCTTAGATACGTTTTATAAACTTTGTAAACTACTGTAGAAATGACAGAAATACTTTAATTTATTTTCCAGGAATTTTTAGGGGTACCAATAATTGTGGGACAGGTTATTTTCTGAAACATAATTATTTGTTAGTCAGGGGTTTTTAATTCCCTTTAAAATTTATGCTATATTTTCCCACAATTCTCATTGTGACGATATGCTTCTACAATAAAAACTGAATTTATTTTAAGACTTTTAATACATCTTAATCAGGGGTGCTGATAATTATGGAGGGCACCGTCTGTCTTATAGATAGAGGAAGGGATATCTGTGTACAATAGGAATTGCTTTCATTCAACCATGACCCACTTTGAATTATCTGCTCTCTGACCCTGATTCAGGACATCTTATCGGTTCCACCATAGCTATGCCAGTAGGTGTGTGTTCCTGTAGCTATATGCCACGAAAGAAAGATCAGGTCTTTCATTTGCTTTTGAATTTAAGGACCTGTGAATTTAAGTAACTGTAGCTGTGTTTTTTCATTTGAGATGAAAAAAAGAAACACTCAAATGTTTAATGTGTATAATATTATATAAACATTGCTTTCTCCACTAGTTGGCAGGCACTTATTCAAACACACAGAATTCGATTTGGGCTTTGTTGCACAGAGAAAGGTTTAATGTCTATTGGTTAACCATTAAGAATGTAATTTTTGCCCTGAGAATATTAATGGAGAAGTACAGAGATGGTCAGAAGGAGCTGCACTGCGTCTTTGTGAATTTAGAAGAAGCGTATGTGGAAGTGCGATGGGGAGTGTGGAAAAGAGGTGAAGAGGCAGGTTGGAGTGGGTGGAGAAAAGTGTCAGGGGTGTTGTGTGACAGAAGAGTGTCAGCAAGAGTCAAAGGAAAGGTGTACAGAACAGTAGTGAGAGCAGCTATGATGTATGGGATAGAGACTGTAGCAGTGAGGAAGAGACAAGAGGCAGAGATGGAAGTAGCAGAGATGAGGATGTTGAGGTTCAGTTTAGGAGTGACGAGGATGGAGAAGATTAAGAATGAGCACATCAGAGGGACAGCTCAGGTTGGTTGTCCTGGAGACAAAGTCAGAGACCAGATTGAGATGGTTTGGACATGTGCAGAGGAGGGATAGTGGTTATATTGGTAGAAGGATGTTGGAGATGGAGATGCCAGGCAAGAGGTCAAGAGGAAGACCAAAGACGAGATATATGGATGTGCTGAAAGAGGACATGAGGGTAGTTGGTGCAAGAGTAGAGGATACTGAGGACAGAGTTAGGTGGAAACGGATGATTCGCTGTGGCGACCCCTAAACTGGGAACAGCCGAAAGGAAAAGAAGAAGGTTAACCATAATGAAGATGGAACATTTGTATCGTTTAATCAATAAATAAGTGTTTTAAGTGTATAAGATTTTTTCTTCAAGTTTTGAAGATGCTTGACCACCAAAAACTGCTCACCTGCAGATTGCACAACAAAAATCTCCAAAAATCTAGAAAATTTTATTATTGCCCAATTTTTTTTCTCTTAGTTTACCAACAAACATTAGTTACTTTAATAGAACAATAGTTTGTAATAGACCAAAAACATGTGCAGTGTGTTTATTTTGGGGGAAAATCCAGTTTTTTTTACTTAAAAGAATTTCTTGTTTAATATTCTGAATTATTCTTCATGGTTGTTTTCAGTTATTTATTCCAAAATGGGTTTTATTAATGTAAAACCTGGAAGGAGTTTGCATGTTCTCTTCGTGCTTGCGTGGGCTTCTTCCAGGTACTCCGGTTTCACCAACAATCCCAAAACATACGTCAGATTAATTGAAAATTCTCCTTAGGTGTGAGTGCGTGTGTTGCCTGTGATTGACTGGTGACCTGTCCAGTGTGTAGGCACCAACAGGCCCTGGGAATAAACAGGCTGGCTATATATATATATATATATATATATATATATATATATATATATATATATATATATTATATATATATATATATATAAATGAAGACGGATTTGGAATTTGAACCCGCGTCGACCTACATGTCTGTTGCACCTTTTACCACACCAAAGGGGCCGGACCTGATATATGTTTTTGGTATTGTGCAGGAAACCAGAGTACACAGAGGGAACCCACACAAGCACGGGGAGAACATAAAAATTCCTTCCAGGAAGGATAACCTAACTGCAACCTTCTGCCACTGTGCTACCAATAAAATAAATAAATAAATAAATAAATAAATAAATAAATAAATATATATACAGTAAGCTGTGAGGTTTGTAATGAGGGGTAGGATTGCTAAACTTGCTGTACTTCAACTATTCAAACTCAATAATAGGTAAAAGCCTCTCATACTGTTTGTGCTATTTCACTGGTCTTAACCATGCTGGTTTTAATGATTGATGGCTCCTGCGCACTGAATCCACAGATCTTTGTCTCTTTGTTTGTTCTTTTTAAAGCATTTACATAATCTCACTGGTGGTGCTGAGTGCAGCACAATTCCTCTCTCATTTAAAAGATGTAAAGTTGTCAAAACATCCCCTAAGAACAAAGAGTGAATTTATTTTTCAGCCCTTACTCTAGTCTCCCCTCTACCTTTTTAGAAATAGAAGCAGGGTATAAATGTCAAATGTAAGACCTTTTAAGACCATTACTAATCAAATTGAAGCCATTTAACTATTATATAACATTCTAATTGATTTCATATCACATCATACTTATGTTTCACGAGTTCACCACTAGGGCCTGCCCAGTAGTAGCAGCATAAGGTGGCGAGTACTAACATACAAGGAAGGCTGTATAGACATGGATCATATCCATAAAATACCCGCCTGTGAGGAGTTCTGGGGAAGAAGGAGGGTGAAGCTGGGACGATGTCAACTAGAGGCCGGGTAAGGCTGGGTTATATATTAAACTGTCTAAATGGAAAGATGGGTGACGGGTGCAGTTCCCTGATTGGAAATTCATTATACAAATGTCACTTATCAAAATGCATAAATTAGCTATAAAATATAATATAAAAAACTGTTGGAAACAGATGTCAAAAAACAAAACAAAAATTCGTAGATAAAGGAATTTCCTGAAATATCATTATAGTTATTAAACTGGAAAAGAACTTTATACGCAAATCTTCTCGTCGAACATTTTTAAACAGATAAACATATGCCATACGAATAAAATGTTAATATTTTTCCTTTACACTTTGCATTTTTGTGCACATTTATGCACTTATGACATGAAATCTAAAACGAAACAATGGATTCCTTATTTTTTTAACTTCAACTTTAAAAATGCTGTCAATGCTGCATTTTTCATATTTTAGTGATTTCAAATAAATCTTTGACCTTTGAAAACCCTGCAGAAACCCAGAGAAGTTTTTTTTTTAAACCCAGAGAATTTTTTTAATTAAAAAAGCTCAATGTATAACCTGCATCACCCAACTTCATTCCCAAATGCACTCTGGTCAGACAAGATTTAAAAATAGCAGCAGAAATAAAGGCAGTTCCACTGGCAAAGCTCTGTTTAGCATTAACTCGCTCTGTTATGGCTACAGATCAAGCTGGCTGGATTTCAGGGTAGAGAAATGACGGCTTGTGATGTTCAAACAAACTCTGCTCAGCTGTAGGAGTTGCCTGGTCACACACAGAAGCTTCCACCAAGGAAAACAAAAGCTGCACAAACCCCTTCCCCACCCCTTCACCCTCCACGCACACAATGACATAACAGCGACAGAACCAGAGCTTTACAGAGTTTACAGTTACAATAGATCAGAGCTCATCCAACGCTTCTGTATTATCAAACACAACAACAGGAAGCATTCCAGCCACAATGAACATGAGAATCAAATCTCCCGGCCTCCAAACCCAACAGTTCCACATGGATTTACATGAATCAGAGTGGTTCTCAGTTAGCAACCCTTCCCAGGAGAGGGAACTTGATTTAATAAAGCCTCGAGTCACAAGAGACGGAGCACAGCAGTGATTTTTCCACTTAGCTGGCAGCTGCTAGACTCACTGTGAAAGTGGCATCAACAGCGATAATAAAAACAGTTTATTAATAGCAATGGTTCGCTTTCCGCCATTAAGAGAACTTGCTAACTTTTCAATAATAATAATAATTGAGTGGAGGTCAGACTATGCGACAGAAAGGATTCATCATCAGGTTGCACAAATATTGACATAAAATCTCCAAAGCTGTGAGGAAAATGGTTTGTCTGTGAAACATTGCATAACTGCAGCAGTGTTCTGAGGAGCTTTGTCTTGATATTTGACACTAGTTTAACCCATTATCTCTTCAAGACATTTGGAGACACCTTCCTAAATGTTTGATGCTGGGATGGATGTTGGTTTTTACCCAAACTGCTAGATCTGACACCTTCACCTAGTTCTCCTCTGAATCATTCAGATGTCATGTGTAAACTTAACAAAGACTTTACTGTGTACAAGACTTGTTTTTACTGGATTGTATTCTCATGCTGAGTTCAGACTGGACGATCTTCAGAGAGCTCTCCTCACAGATGTTTTCACACAGCACTACAGTCTGGTGTGTTCTTCATCGTCGATGGATCCACACTGCAAATAGATCTGCTACAAGGGATTCACACTCAATGACTCAAACAAGAACCAAAGACTACTTTACACCGTGTCCACAAAATACATCTTGCAACCAAATTAATCAGGGGATCAATGATTAGGGATGGCCAATATTTGGTCATCTACAATGTGCCGAAAGAACTATACAGACAAAACATAAATAATTATTTATTTTTTGGGGTAAATTTACCAAATGTAAAGTCATCGAACGAAGTAAACTTAGCAGTGTCAATCCAACACTTAAAGTGTTCATTTAACACCGCTTAGATCAAATATCTAGCTCCCATCTATTAAATGTACGAAGCACACTGGTCAAAGTGTTGAATTGGCACTTCAAAGTGTTACAAAATAACACTTGGGGCATAGAGTGTTCAACTCCTCCATCACCAGAAAAAATGGCATCTACCCTCCCCTTGAGGTTGTGGGCGGAGTCGTGATTTTGACTTTGCACTTTCAGGTGTAAATGTAAAACCATGTAATTTTACACCCATAATCTACACAGGAAAGGTGTTCTTTAAACACTGTGTATTGTTAATCCTACACTTTGGGAGTTATTTACATTTTACACTGCCTTTTTTACACTGGTGATTTAACTGCGTAAATGGAATCAATATTTGTCGTTGTAACCTTTTGCCTTCAAACCAGCATCCCTTCTTATAGAAGCACCTGCACAGCGATTTTGTAGGACAAAAAAATTACACTAAACAACTGCTAATGATCATCAATGGCACACATTGAGACGTAAAACCAAGTCATGAACTGAAACAGAAACAGCCATATAGGAGGCTTAAAACCAGGTGAGAAACTCTGAAAGGAAAGTGAGGTTTTGTTTCATGGCAAGTTTGAGCACAGCAACAAGAAACAAGGTAGTTATAATGAATCAACAATTTCTCTCCCAGAAAAGATCAAGATGTGCTGTTTGAGCTCTTTTGAAGAAGTAGCAAGAAATGGGCAAAATTGATTGTGGACATAGTAGTAGCGACATAATTACCAAAAATTGCATTCACATTTCTATATTTATTTCAACAGATAAGGCATTATTTTGACACAAAAGACCTGAACACCCGCAAGAGTACAGTGGGACAAACCTCGATGACGATGAGCATACGAAAGCGATCGGTAAGATTCTCATAGGTTGCAGGGGAATACATACATAGCCACAAAATGGAAATATCTTAAAGTTATATTACTAAAAACAAACACTTTTCTTTATCCACTTTATCTACTTTTCTAAAAAAAAAGGAAAAGTTGGTCAGTGTTGTCCCTGTTTATAATTGACTTTAATCAAACAAAACATATTTGTTTCCATTTATAAACAAGTGAAACTATTCAAATAAAACGACAATGGGAGGAAGTGGTGAAAATGAAAGCACTTACACATTAACATGCGGGAGTTTTGCAGGCGGGAGCGGCACAAAACTTCAATATTTCATGCAAGAGCCGTCCCACAGATTTTTAGAGTTATGGGTGGTGCGGCAAAACACTCACACAAACACTTAATAGTGTTTATATCAGTGTTTCCCTTACCATTATATTAGGGGGGCGCCCCGCCCCCCCAACGGCACCCCCTGCCCCCCTTGAAGGTCAAGTTAATTTTATTTTATTTTCGTCGAAAAACGACAGAAGTAATTTATATATAACAGGTCTTTGCTTTTTTCTTTTATTAAACTAAATAGCATTATGTTATTTATACGATGGCATGTAATTTCTGTCTCAACGTTTTCGCGTTTACAATTGTCCTCCGTATTATAATATTATAATATAATAATATATATATAATATTATAATATAATACATTATAATATATTGGTATACTGCAATTAAAAGAAACATATAAACACTATTAAGTGTTTGTGTGAGTGTTTTGCCGCGCCCCCCCCCCCCAAGGCCATGATCCTAGGGGAAACACTGTATATGTTTCTTTTAATTGCAGTATACCAATATATTATAATGTCTGAACAATTACTGTACAATAACTAAACAACTGTACACTGAACTAAACACTCAACATCTGATTTATTTTAATATGTTAATTATTCACAAAGTGTACAAATTTCAAAGTCGTTTTTTATTGAAGCTCAGAGGTGCTTCTGCAAATTTTCTTTCAGAAATCCTTGTATACATATTATAAAACAATAAAGAAATACATATTGCCTTTTCATTCAAAAATAAAACAACTAAAAAACAGGCAGTGCATAGGAACAAAGTGCTCCTGTAACATTTAGGATATAAACAAAATCCCTGATAACATAAATAATAATTAACTGTAAAATAATACACATTGCCTTCTTTTCATTCAAAAATAAAACAACTCAACTCAAGCTCATCTTTGCAGGACCTCTGTTGTAAGAATGTAAGTAACCTTTTCCAATTCAGCAGCAAGCCGCGCTCTCTCTGTAGTGTACAGTCGCGGGAGTTCCTGTCTCGAAAAGTAATGCCGACTGGGTAAACTGTATCTGACTGGGATCAAGTGTTTTTAGCATACGTTTAAAGCCACGTTGTTCAACGACGGATATGGGTGCCATGTCCACCGCTTTGCGAAATGCCATGAACTCTGTGACGCTACACCACCTTGTGCTCTGTCTTTCATATTCTACACTCCGCGTTATAGAATTGTGGAGATTAGTTGAGCTTTGGTTGGCAGCAACATTCACGGCAGTAGACATCTGTCTGTTGTTCGTCTGACGACTTAAAACCGAAGTATTTCCATATAATGGAGCCAGCTGTTCTTTTTTTGCAACAAGTTCTGTCTCCGGGCTGGTTGCGGGCGCCGCCATGTTGAATGAGACGACAGGCAAGGGGAGGGGGAACAAAAGCAAGGAGGCGCGGACGAGCGCAGCACAGAGAAGGCACACAAGCAAAGTGGCGAAAATTAAAAATAGACATTATATCGATATGTACGATATGCCAGAATTCATATCGAGTTTAAAAAATATCTCGATATATTTTAAATATCGAGATATCGCCCACCCCTACATAATGCTATTTAGTTTAATAAAAGAAAAAAGCAAAGACCTGTTATATATAAATTACTTCTGTCGTTTTTCGACGAAAATAAAATAAAATTAACTTGACCTTCAAGGGGGGCAGGGGGTGCCGTTGGGGGGGCGGGGCGCCCCCCTAATATAATGGTAAGGGAAACACTGCAATGAAAGAAAGTACACATCATATCTGCTCTCAGTTTGCTAATTTCCCCTAAAACATGCCCCTCTTTATATTAATTACTGCTTTACACCATTTCAGGCAAGTTACAAAGGTGAGAAAATCACCTCGTCAGTTTCCTTGCCCAAACTATCACAAATATCGCAGCATTTCCAGTTATTGAGTGAAACACATTTAATTTGGAGCTAGTCCACACATTTATAATATGTGATCTTGTATGTCTGATTGCATCTATTGTTGTTGTCATTAGTGAGATGCTATGAGTATAAGCTTGATAAATTCTTTTGTTGACTGCTGTCGTGTAGGGTTCAGCCTTGTTAAATGCAGTTCAAACCGCCTGAAACTCTGTCACACCACTGTGTGTTTTTATTAAAGTACCTATTGATGATTTTCAACAAATGCATCAATACATCTAAAAAAAGAAAACTGCATTGACCCTTTTGCCACACTACAACCATAAAAACCATATTTTGCCATAATAACTTTTGACCTGCACTTTATATTAAACCATTTATAAAACCTCTCTTAACGGGAATATGTTCTTTGACTTACAAGAAAGACATATGTTCATAGAGGAAAACAGCAAATCATAATCCAAAATCTCTACCATCAAGACAAAAAGAAGGAACAATGACCTCAGGGAGAAGACTGTGACACACGGCAGAAATCACCAAGTAGTGATGATTTCATCATTTTTGTAACGGTTCTATTTTTTGACGTGCTGCAAGTGTGACCGACTTCCACATAAATGATGCCAAAAATGTGTTATTTAGCCAAATCTAAATAACACGTTTAAAAAACAACAGTCAGACATGAGTGTAAGTAATTTCAAAGTTTGAAGCAGCTAAAATATTCACTCAATCATTTTCCAATTCCCTTTCAGGGTCACAGGGGTCTGCCGGTGCCTATCTCCAGCACATATTGAGCAAGAGGCGTGGGTACATCCTGGACAGGTCGCCAGTCCATCACAGGGTAACACACTCACACATTCACACCTAGGGGAATTTTAGATTATTCAATTAATTAACCACATGTTTTGGGGATTGTGGGGGAAACCGGAGTACCCGGAGGAAACCCACGCAAGCACAGGGAGAACATGCAAACTCCTTACAGAAAGATCATCGCTACTCACTGCGCCTGTCCCACATTTGATTAGTTTAAAACAATTGTTTTGGGTTTGTTTGGTACAGAAAAAGATCAACACTTGCTTCACCATCGAAGTTGAAAAGCATCCGGTTGCTTTTTATAAAGAGCAAAGCTTGGAATTGAGTTGATGAGACTGTCAGCGCTGAAGGCAAGTACTTATGTTTTTATCTGTTAAAGACAATCTCGAAGTACACTTTATTTCAAAGTCAGATCAGAAACTGTGTTTTTATGTTGATATTACTAAATAAAGTTTGTTTCAGTGTTTGAATGATATCCATATCATCTGTTTGTTGACATATGTGCTGTAAACGTCTGCTGTGTGAAAGCAAATTGGCTGCGTGCTCCGTTGATCCGCAGACGCCACGCAAATGCAACAGACACATGCAGAGTGAAACCGCCATGAGTCTCCTGACCTCAAAATCATGGAACTGCTTTGTGGAGAACTCAAACGTGCCGTTCATTTACAGAGTTGAATGAGCTGCTTTACCAACAGAAAAAATAAAGAACCTAATCAACAACTACCTTAAGAGACTTCAGGCTGTCATTGATGTTAAAAGGGGGAATTAAAAATATTAAGGGGTGTATAAACTTCTAATCCAGGGGTCATTTGGATAGTTTCTGTTGTCATTACAGTTTAAAAAGAATAAATGCAGTTGTTTGGCAATAAATCGCAAACACTAAAACACTGGAAAAAAGTTTTTTATTGTTCATATTTTCTGAAATCTTATGAGCGTAACTGTTTACTAAACCAGTGGAAGTAGAACTAAAGATAACAAATTGTTGAAAACTATTAATGTGTTTTATACTCGAATTACAGTAATGTGAACATTGGACACAACAAACAGATATTACGCCAATTACCACAGACAAACCATCACTTATAATGTTGATGTAAGTGGGAAAAAAAGAAATAAAAAAATAAAAATTGTGCAATCCTGTACCAATCACACAATGTAATGAGATACTCTAAAATTGTGGTTTTCAGGGCTGGTCTACACACATCGGTGAGATGTACACTTCAAGTTTTTTGAGGTGAAAAGTTTTTTTCTCAAACGTATCGATTTTATAAGCTTGTGTTGATTCCCACTATAAACAGACCTGCATTCTGTGTTTCACTGGTTTAATAGAAGATATGGGTGTGCACCATTGCTTTCATCAGTGGTTGGACTAATGCTTTCACAAAGAAGACACACATGTTTTAAACAATCTCAGGATTTACGAGTGTAGTCAAGCAGAGAAACAAAGCAGAGTCAGTTCAGAACTTGTGTTTTGTTTGACCTGTTTTTAGAGGGATGGTTGAACAAAATTCAAATTCTTTCTCGAGTTAAACTAATTGGCTCCCCAGTGCATCTACAAATAGAGAACAAAAACTCTGCAACAAGCCAGGCTTTTAGTAATGTTTGATCATATGAAAATTTGCAAACATTTGAACGAGTCGCACATAAGCTTGTAGCCTGATGACTGTTCTTCATGAGGAGCAGAGAGCAGCGCAGAACAAGATTTAATTTAATAAGATAATATTGGTCATTTTGAACAATTTAGCTGCATGCGATTTCCTTGTTTAATCCTCAGAGTGACACAAACCCTTTATAATGGCTCCTACTCCCTCAGCAGACCATCAACTCATTTGCATGTAAAGGGACGCACACAACCACAGCTAAATTTGAAAATAAATGATGGACGGAAGCACGTTTTGAGATCAATTTATTTCTAATGAATGGTGTATGCCCTAAAATTCTAACCTCTATCTAACACCGTAAATACATACTAGTGATAAGAGCATGATCACATGACACGCGGGCTGTTTTGCATCTTTTCTGGCTGTGGTCGCTCCTGCTTTGTTTGTGCAGTCTCCTTGAAAAAACAACACAACCCCAGTAAACAGGTGGCTTATATGAACATGAATGAGACGTTTAGCTGTCTACAGCTTTAATACTGAGTGGAATTAACGCAGAAAAACAATATCTTGAGTAATCACGATTAATAGGCCTGGGATCCTTCATCCGTTTCTGATGATACTTGGTCCCGGGAAATTATTTTTGCAAGTGTGAAAGCAACCTTTAGGTTCCTAGGACCATTTCCTGAGACCGCATGATTTGCTTTTCCAATGAAGGAGTGGTGCTTCCGCGTTTGAGCATTTAATCCAATTATGAAACACGGAGACCTACTTTATGCATGGTAAAGTAATAGCAGAAATATTCATGCTGAATTTCTCCATCGGGGGAAGGGGTGCACTTGCCAGGCCTTAAAGAGTGGGGCACCCCCTTCATTAAAGCGGAAACAAGATTTTCTTTCTTGTACTTTCTACACCATTCAAACCTCATTTAGGTCTCAGTATTCCAATAAGGATGTTGAGTTGAGATGGGGAGGAATGGTTTATTGGATCACAAATCTTTATAGGTAGCAAAGGGAAACATAAAGGCCGTTATGAAATCACAAGCTAATCTTCTGATACACCCGGTGGTTTTTGAACACTCACATGGCTGCAGGGAATTCAGGGAAATGCTAAAGGAAGAAAAAAAAGTGCCAAGTCATGTCTGTCTTACAAAGAAACTGAACTTGCCGTCACATGAAGTCGCTCTACCTAAGCAGCTGTTTCAAAATCATTTGTGAACAAAACAACAAAAAAAAAATGGTTAAAAAAATTTTACATTTTAATAATTTCAGTTTAATTGCCCAATAAGTGATGCAAAATAATTAGATTTCGTAGCATCTTTGAACATATTCACAGTGTTTGGACAGAAGTTTTAACAGTAACTGTGAAGGTTAAAATGTCAGACTTTTAGCCCACAATAGCTCAGCTCATTATCAACAAATTGTAGCCTAACCAACATTAGCGGAAAGGACACAGGAAGAGGAGGGGTAGTGAGAGAGTGCTGTTTCTGAGTCATGGTTTGTGTCTCTTCAATCCAGCATTCAATTCAACTAAGAAACACATTCCAGTTTTCCTAATTTAACTTTTTTTGTCTGCTTTGAAAGGGGTGGAGCACTCACCTTGTTGAATGGCAAGGGAACATCTTAACCTTTTTCAACCAACAATGAAACTTCTTGTTTACTTTCAAAATAATTCAGTATTCGCTTACATTTATTTCTAATAACTCGAACAGTTGCATTTTAAACATTTTAGGTGCCCAAATGTTATTGTTTGACAAGAGCTTTGGTGACGATGGGACGGTTGTGGAAACGCAAATGACAAGGTCCTCAAAGATTCAAAATAATAAAAAATATGAATTGACAAAACAAATCTGACACCATACACTCAAATATAAAAAAAACAAATCAAAGAAATAAACAAACCACTCAAAGGGGATAAAACCTCACAAAAATTGCCTTCACACACGGCAAAGTATTCAATTCTCTCCGTTCTACAACCAACCAACGTATCTACTAGCCCTTCATACCATGTCTCAGGAACGTATTAATAATAAATATTTTCCTTTTCTTTTTCACAATGGAATCATCCAGCCCCTCTCCTCAGGAAATGAACTTGTCAGCACTTAATGATGTCATAAAAGTGAGATTTCTATGGTACTCAGTTTTGCTAACATTGCTAGCATTGCGAATGCATTCAAATAAACCATTAAAACGCTGTGTTTGTGTACGATATTTAACCGAACAAAAGAGAGCAGCAGCGTTTGTATGTACCATCAGCTTAGGCCAGATGTGTACACTCATCTAACCACAACGAAACAGCGGAGCGGGAAAGTTAAACTGTGTTTGTATGTGGGTGCAGGGGTTATACTGGCACAGAACCACCGGCAGTGAAATTCACCACATCAGAGAGTAATTAATATGTAAAACATTGGCCAATTAGGGAGGTGCTGAAGATATCTGAGTGAGATGCCTACCAACTGATGTAATCTGGGGTAAGGTTTTAAATCACTTATGAACAGCACAAAGTAAATACACATCCAGCTCATGGCCCCTTTAAGAGCAGATAAGCATCTCTGCATATGCGCACACAAGTATTACTCAGCATTAGCACAGGATACCCGTACACCTTTATGAAACACACACCCACATGCGCGCGCACACAGGTATTTCAATGATCTGCACAGACCTGGTGTCATCTGATGCCATGCATCCAGAGAGGCATGGCATTTGACAGCCACCATGTGCTACACACTGCCATAAGCATGAGAAATGCATGATTGTGAAAAAATTTGTGGTGCAGTTTGTAGTTGGAAGAAGTAAATAAATTCAAGACATTAAACACTGCTTTTTATGATCATTTGGCCCAGACAAAAAAAAATTGGGCTCTCAAAGTTTTATAGGAAGTATAGTTGATACAGGTCAACAGTGATAGAGACTACTACAAGGAAATAGTGAAATTAGTTTGTAAAGAGAATGCCCCTGTAATTTGAGGATCAAACCGCTCAGGAAGCAAAGGTAGAGATTTTAATAGAAGGAATTTGGTTTATTCAGCTGGTTAAATAACCCCTTGGCCCTAATCTCCTGTTTTGCATGTTCACGTGAGGGAAATGGTGTCCCAATTCAGTTTCAGATGAACTGGTAGGTCTAAGAGTCCCTTGGGAAATCCCAAACCACACTCAAAATTCAAGTGGTAACGAGTGCCCGACCAAAACTCACAAATGTGAGGTAAGTTTGTGTACAAAGCACAAACAATACGGGTGCTCAAGATACGATACATAGATTGATATTATGTCTACGATACGATATGCATCACATTATTTTACAACACTTTTTAACCAACTATTGAAATAGTTTATTTGACGAACCATCATTGGAATTTTTTTTATTTAAAACACATTAAGACCACAAAGCTAAGAAGGCTAGGGTCTAGGTTAGTTAGAGAGCATTTGATACCATCCATCCACTAGGGGGCAGTGTAAAGTTTTTTACTCTAAGTGATGGAGAGAAATAATTTTACAATCTTTCTCGTTTAAAATGTGAGTAAAAGATAATTGTCCACTAGTAAATATTACATAAAACAAGAAGACGAGGTAAAGAAGTTTCAGAAGTGACTAGAAACTCAATCACTCCAAGAAGCAAATACATTTCAGCGATATCTCCCAGTAGCTCGACGATACGTAATGTGACAATTTTGTATTGCAATATAACTTCAAAAAAAATAAAATCAGCCAAAATAGTAAAAATAGTAATAAAATAGGGTAGTTTTACAGGACTAATGCACAGTTATTTAGACTAACATTAATTAATGAACATTAACAATACACAGACAAGTCCAAAGTTTACAAAAAAAATACTAGGAATGATGATCATTTCAGAACCATTTTGCTGATCGATACGAATGGTTCAGGATGCCCCCAACAAAGAATATACTTTCAACTGTTCTTCTAGCCCTTGGTTAGAAGAGCTAAGGGTAAGGGTTAAGGCATAGAGATGAGTGAGAGAAATGGAACTCAAAGGTTAGGCCAATATGTTTGGATTGAAGCATCAGTCAACCATCAGAGCTAAGGCCAACTTTACCAAGCTGAAAAACTGCATATAAAAGCTATTTCGTGTTATGTGATGGGCTGCTTGGCTCCTGTTTAAACCAGCAATAAGCGGTTACGAAAATGAATCTATGAAAGGAAAATTTATCTTTCTCTGACCGACTAAAGAAGAACCACTGAATAGTGGTACTATATTCTCCTATGAACAATAAAAAGGGCTTGGCTGAGAAAAAAACAGAAATAATATGAAGAAAAATAAGAAAAGGATGCCTCTCTGACCAATAATGTAATATGAAGTAATATTGAACATTACTTTCTATTTTGGTGATGTAGGATTTAACGTTTATTTTCAGCCCAATTTTCAACACAAATGGTATGTTCAGCAGCAGTTCCAGGTTTGTCATCAATGCCATGATTGGTCACCTGTACTTCCAGGTTTACTCCCACATGAGCACCTCAAAATGGAGGCAGAGTGAAATAAGCGAATACAATGCTCAGAATAAATGAATTCGCCCCACTACATTTGTCAGGTTTCCTTTCAGAATTAACATTTTCTATGAGATACTAAACTACAAAATGCTCCACAAATGTGGGCCATTGATTGCAAACAAGATTTTTGAATTGGCACACACATAAATTCAAATTCATTCAAGCCCATGTTGCAAAAATGAGTGCACCCCAAATTATAGGCTAAGGAGAAAAGCCACAAAATTTTAATTTCCAGGAGCTCAACCACAGGTGAATCTAAAAGTTCATTCAAGAGGAGTCCAGCAGACAGGTGACTATAAAAGAGCATTACTTAACCAACAAAAGCCATTCCTGTTTCATTGCTGTTAGCAATGGCTCCCCATGGAAGAAAAATGTCACAAAATCTAAGAAAGGAAATCATTTCTTTACACAAAACGGTGAGGGTTACAAAATCAGCAAAGTACTGGAGCAAACATGATTTAAAAATGATAAGAAAGGTTGAAATGCAACTATTTTACAGAGACGTCCCGGCCACGGAGTTTACATCTCGACAGGAGCAGGGTGTATTCAATTTTGCTTCAACCAATTTGAGTAAAACTGAAGATTTTGTTTCCAGGTAAGATTCTTAATCTTAATTTCATGTTACATAGTTAAAAAGATGCTAAAATAAGTTTAGAAATTGTTCTTTCATTCATTGAGCTACTGATTGAATACATTTTTAAAGGGGGTGTACACATTTATCCTGAGCACTTTATTTAAGAAAACAATAATAAATTCAGTCCCTAAATTGAACAGCATTTATCTAACAAAACTGTTGCAGATTAAGTTTTTACCTGTTTTCAACTTTTACACCAAAGTACACATTTATAAAAATGAGTTTACATATTTTGAGAAAATCTGTATTTAATTAAATCATGATTAAATCTAGACAGTAACCTCTGTTCAGGCTAATGAACAAAAAAGGTTCTCCACAGAAACTGCAATTAACAGTTTTTTTTCCACTGAAGAGTTCATCTGCATTCAGTTCATACCAACGGTAAATGTTCATGTTGATCCAGCTAGAAAATTTTGTGAACCTATTTTGTTCAAGAATGTTGTAGTCTACTAGATAATATTGAGAATAAACAATTTGACATCAACATTTGTATCAAACCCAATCATTTTAATCCATGTGTTGTCAAAGTGAAACATTGGTGCTGCAGAGAGCAACGAGGTGAAAGCTTTTGTTCAGTCTTTTGTGCAACAGTTTTAAGACCACATCTCTGTGAAACCTGAACTCACGGTGTCAAATCTGTCCGAGACTCTCAAGACTATCAAATGTCAGCTCATCTGTCTGAAACGCACTCTGGTTTCAGTTTGGTCCAGAACTCTGAGCTGCAAGGAATCCAGTCGCACTGGACAACCTCTGGTGACGTGGAGCATGCAGTTGGGACGTTATCTGCCCAAACAGAAGCAGGTTTCACCTCTTATCGGCCAAGAATAGAGAAAGCATTGTGTTAACAACCACTGAGGCCATGTCCAAATGTTACGGGCCTCAAAGAAAAAGGTCAAGGAAAGGTCTCTGCTGAGAGGAGAAAGGTCATCGCTTAAAGCTTTAATGTTAAGCACGGACCATATATTCACTTGTGTTTTCGGTGATCTTGTCATGGATAAATTGAACAAAAGTGATGAATCATTATTAAAAACAGGCATTTTTGTTGATTTATGTTTTTATTGGTTTGGAGCTTCTGAAATAATTTAAAGATTAATTAAATGCTTTGATTGAAAAATCTTAGCATTTTTAGGGCTGTGCAATTAATCACCCAAAAAAAATATATATATTTTTTTTTAAAATACGTTCTTGTACGTATGATTTTAATATGTAAATCAACCAGAGTTGACGTAGCGCACCGGGCAATTACAGTTAAGCGGAGTGGAAGAAAGATGCTAACCAATCAGAGCTCACCTTGCGCACAACGAATCTTTGTAATCCTGCCACCTTCTAAGAGAGTGTTTAGTACTGGGGAACATGCCACCATTCATCCAGAAAAACAGAAATGGTGGACATACTGGTTTTTCTGGCAAAAAAAACCTGTGAGCGAGCAAACTATATTTTGGTTTTGATTTATATTAGGTTTGATTTATTGTTATGGCAGGAATTCAGGTTAGTTATTCTTTATTTTTGTGATGTTGTCTATTTTTAAGAAAATAATTACAGTTTTGTTTATCAAGTTATGGTACAGTATGCTATTGACTAGAGTTGAGGTTACCACAGTTTTGTTATTCCATTGTAAAATGCACTTCTTGTGCACTGAATACATTTAGAATGTATGTATGGAACTGAGAAGCTTGTTTGACCAAACAAACAGTTTTTTCAAATCGTTCAATATTGCACAGCCCTATTTTTTTATGTAATTTCTCAGAGTATTATTGTTTTGTGGCATTCTCTGCATTTTTGAGGGCCTAAACGTCCTTGAAAAATCCACACATCAGAACTGGTAACTTACATCTGATTGTGGTTTGAAAAGTAAGAGTTGAAAAAAATGGCTTTATAGGGCCACCAAACGGGTTTTAGCTTATCTTCCATTTTCAGTTTGTCATAAGCAAAAAAAATATTTAAAGAGTTAAAATAAGTAACATGGATTTCCAAAACTTCATACTTTGACGAACTCTTCATAGAGATTTTAACGGTTCATCTCCAAACTGAATCAGTCTTATCTTAAGGCATGTAGATTTATCTCTGACTTTTTTTAAACGGCATGCGCATGGCGGCTGTCGAAATTGGACATTTTGGCATGAACAGGAAGTTGATAACTCGGCTGTGGAATTTCTGATCGGGTTCAAACTTACTATGCGGGTTTGGAGTCTATGTCTGAACACACAAACACAGCGCGCCCACGCAGGCACGCACGCTTTTTCAGACCTACAAAAAAAAGTCAATTGGAGCGATTTTCCAAAACCAACAGGAAGTGACTTATTTTGTTAAAACCTCTAAGAATGGTACTTTTTACCATCATGGAACTTATACTTCAACTAATCCTCCAAAAGATTGTAAAATTTGGCCTGAGGTGCTCGAGACTTTTTTTTTTTAATGTAATCAAAGATTTTGATACATATTTTATTTTCCTTTACATTCAGATTTCATTTGCTCAATGTATTTTATTACATGGGAATTTATTTTTACTTAAATACATTTAGCTAACACTTAGACAAATGGTTTTGGAAGTAAAAAAAAATGTCAAAAACACAGGGGAAATAAGCATGCCGCCAAAGTGCCTTAAGTGCATAAATAAACAAATTAAATCAGTTTTATCCATGAAGGAACTTCTGTTCCTGTGCCTGGAGATGTAAGTTACAGTAAACCTCAGCTGAGACTAAATGGTCAAGGTGAGCAGATACAGCAGAGAGAAGGCACATGCATCGAGGCGTGGACAATTGTGGAGCTGCTCATTTTATTGGTGAAAACAATGCTGGAGGACGAATGAGACGTAATCCCTTCTGAATGGCATTAGCAAGCGTAAACGCGATATCTCTTCAGCAGAAACAGTTTATATCTTAGATTTGGGGTGGATTTTGCACCTTCACTCTCCTAATCTCCAATGGCAATCACTTAGGTTTGAAATCCTAAAATATCCTGAGACAGAAGACGCATGCACACACAGTTTGGGAAGGTAGAAGCCTTAAGACATGCATGTAAGTTGTAATAAAATAACCAGAGTTTATGATTGATTTATTCTAATGTCTCTTTATGCTATACAGTGTAACCTCACTGTTAATATGTGACAACACATTCCTGAGGGAAAATTAAACCGGAACTAACAATCCTTTCTCTAAATCTTTGCAAATACTGAAGACAAACATTATTCATCACAAAGCAACAGTGAAAACAGAGCAAAGTATTTGCAAAAATTTATCCAGAAATCACAAAAGCCCTAAGGACTCTTACATAAAAAGTTGAACCTGAAGTATGAACCGTGCCGTGTACAAATCACTGTGACAAAATAGTTCATTTATATTTTCACAAACAGCAGTAAAACAAGCTCAACTAATGCAAGGTTTTGTCTCATACTTAAAAAAAAAAATACAACGTTTTGTCTCCGACTTTTAAAAAAATTCAATTTTACCAAGAAATGTAAGTAGGGCTACATCATCACAGTGCAGCCCATGAGATGCGGTGTCAAATGCATTCTTTGTGTATAGGGAGTGGTGTTACTGGAAGCCTCTACGGAAGAGTTAAAGCTGTTATAGCTGGAACATCTTTACGAATACAGAATGTGTATAACGATGTGTTGAAATTCTTTTGCCAATTTTTGATTTGAATGTCTGTGAGTGACAAAACCAGGAATATGGCATACATTTGTCAAAGAATTTCGGTAAAACGTAACTATTCTCTGTAAAAAGACATTCCATTGTCCCTTCTTTTAACACATTGTTTGTATTCGACAAATCAAGCAATGAAAACATTTTATGGAATCAAACGCAATGGTCATTATTCATCTTTTATGAAAAGAAATAGAAATCTCTCTCCAAAATGCACGTTTGTAATAATAAAGGGAGGCCATACTTTGGAGATTTAAAAGCAGCAGGTATTCACATCCAAAACTTGAAACTAGGAAAAGTTCAGAGGCCAGGCTGCTGTCGAACATTAACAAAACAGTCCAAAACATTTTGTTTCTCATCAATCCAATCTCATGAGCATGAACAGTTCTTTCCCTCGAGTTTAAATCGCTTCCTCTTTGTCCTGATAACAATGCCAGACATTTAGCTAGTTGTTTTATAAGAGACTAATAACTTCTTAAGGGGGCTAATAATAATAGTTTTTAATTGTTATTTTAGAAACTACAAGGAATCACACTTTCCTTAGTAGAAAGAAGTTGGAAATGTCAATCATGGTCTGCAAAACATCAGAAAATGTGTATCGTAATGTGAGTGGGGCTAATAATAGCTTTTAAACTGTACTTGCTATGTAGTTAGCAGTAAAAGAGCTTTGGGAAAAAGCAATCTACACAAAAACGGTGATTATTACTTGAAATACATCGCCTTGTGTTGGTCACTGCCAATGTGATTCAGGACGATATCAAACCCTTTATTGATGGCTCAAAACATTGACATTGTCTTTGATGGAACTATGATGGAAATATAAAATCAAAAAGGCCATCGAAATACTACTGAAACTTTGTACTCCAGTGGAAGAACTTGTAAACGGCTGCTGGTTAATTCTGAGTAATAGTGAAGTGAATCATTACACTAAACCTTCACTAAAAACCTGCAATTCAACAAAAGATCTGGAAAGACTCTTGATTTTCCACAACAAGACTGTGACTCATGTACAGCAAGAACCAAGTTCGTTTGTATTGTTATGAAAAGAGGTGATGTAAGGTCTGAAATCTGAAAAGGTAGTAGTGTGTGGTGAGTTGAAAAACAAAGAATAATAGAAAAACAAAGAATACTACCATCCCTCAAACATGACCATGAATAAACACAACGTTTTCACCACCATTGTGTCCTGATGCAACACTACATCAAACAGCTCAAAGACCACCACTTCAGAACATGAACAGTGAAACCAAAACCCAAGCTACCAACAGAAATAACATGAATCACACATTCTTATCTATGTCTTATCTTTGACTTTATTGAGGAAATGTTGATTATATTTGCTTTCAGTATTTGGTGTTAATGACCTTATAATGACTATTACTATAATAGACGGTCTCATCTCACGTCCTTTATATTTCCTTATCTCTAGACATGAGAGGAATGCACAGGGAGTGCTCAAATAAAAAAAATAAAAAAAACATGACTCACCCAGTTCCCTGGACACTGGCGATACCGCTGCGTTCTCCCCGATCTTAGATACGGCATCAAAGTACTGTTTGCCAGCCAGAACCATAGCTGAAAAACCATGAAACAAACTCAGGGCATTTTCTTTATACCATCAACATTTTTAGTCTTAATCTTAGTTTACAAACTACACGTTAAAATGTTGCAAATATCTCTTCAGCTGTAAAAGAATAACAAAAGGTGTTGATTGAAATCTAAAACCCAGTTTCTAAAGCAGAAATGAATCAGTTTTTTATTGATTATCCTCACAGTTTTAAAAGGCCTCTACAGACCAATCCGAATTTTCAACCCAAAGTTTTGTGCGAGATATCGGATCAGTTTTTCGCAAGGAGAACGACCAATGAAAGCTGGCTCTTTTCATGACATAAGTAATATGTAAAATAGCCACTCATCCCACAATTTAATAGAGACTTCAAACTGAAATTCTCTCTTTTCTCCAAATTTTGACAAAACAGCTCCCTGTGGTCAGCCACCAACAGTAAAAACCGTTCGACATTTTTTTCGATGTTTTCTTTGATCTAATTGTTTCCCCATGTGGCACAGGGTGCAAACGCCATCTTCAGGCAGGGAGCATGATTGCATTAATATTTCCTCGACATCGAGTGTGTAGCCCACTGTCTGAAAAATACTAGCGCAGCCAGCAACGGTGCATGTGTTCATCCCAAAGCATCCTCATACAGGTGTCACAGTCCAGTTCTTGCACTAAGACAGAGAATACATACAGCCCAGAAGGGGGCATGCATGAAGAATACTGCAATGTTAACCATCACTGTCAGAAATAGTTTAAGCGTTTTGCAGCACACCAGACGGGACATAGAGCGCCCTGCACCAATTCATTCCTAGAATAAAGACCTCTACACGACAAAGCAAACCATGGGCAACAACAGGAGCTCACACATCTGACTGAACAAGTGGAATACGCATGAAGTGAGTAGCACGTAAAAGAGCCACTCGATTGACTACTCCCGATTAGCCAATCGCTGGAACACTGTGACAGCTAATGTTGATCTCTTCAGCTTAAATGATAATTATTAAATAATAATACTAACTACAAAAAGTTTAAATATGTCGTGAGAGTACGCTGACCACACCAAACACCCTCGAATTTGATTTTCTGTTCAGATTAACAATGAATATGATTTAGAATACACCATCAGAATTGTTAACTTGCTGGGTTTGGCACCCATGAGGGCATTAAAATTAGCCCTCATTATTAATAATATTAATATTAAATATCACCTCTTGGAAATAATTCTTGGAAAATTACTGCTGGATTATCTAACATCTAGTTGTCTTAAAGATACGACAAATTACTTTATCAGACGCTGTCCACACATTTTTATTTTGGAAACAGGTATTTTTTTCTGCACAGTTAGGCTGTCCGTGCCAACGTAACACACAGCACTGTTTTCAAGCATATTTCAAACACTCTGCACCCGCGGTCCGTGTGGACAGTGAAACCAGGCATCATTGTGTTCGAGAGGAGTTTGTCGTTGTCGTCATGCTCTGTCAGTCATTTGTTTCCAAACAGCAAGCAAAAAGGTGGGATTACATGCACATATTTCCTGCTTTATCACCGAACAGAGGTGACTGTGTTTTTGCAAACTTCAATGTTAAATACTCATTTTATAAACACCATGAATTGACTGCCACCTGTTGGTTTGGTAGTCATTATTTCAGGTTTTTTGAGTTTCGGTGTGGATGCAGGTTTTTAAGTACATGGTGTGCGTGGATATGGTTTCCGATGTGAGTTTCACAGCAATATAAATCTACCACCAACAGCGAAACTCATCATTAGCTTAATCACTAAACAGTTCACCCAGCTGGCAATTCATGATTCTAATAATGTTGACAATATTGTGGAGTCGTGCTCCTGTGGTGTAGAGGACTGAGCACAACACTTAATGAATGTGGTTGCATAAGTGGACCTGAGATCGATCCAGACCTAGTTGTTTACTTCCTGTCTCAATACTTTCCTGTCTGTTAATGATGGCTTAAAAAAGCCCTGAACCTATATAACACACATGGTCACTTAATAATCCAGCACTCTTTTAAATATCAGCCTTTAAAACTGATAGCAGACAGAAATAATGTTATGATTGAGCTATTTTTGTTAAAAATACGTTTGTATCTTATTATATTAAAATAAATAACTATTTAGTAAAAAAAGCTACTAAATCATAAAATAACAATATATATTTTTAAATTAACCATAAATCTAATCATAATATTTATAATAATAGGGACTTTTAACACCAACAGCTGAAGGTTATAATAACGGGGATGTTCAGTGGACCAAAACACTGCAAAATAAATAGAACTAGGTTGCTCCTGCCATGAAATATTCATAAATTAAAAAAATAAATAAAACCTCAAAGTTAAGTAAATAATTGTTTTCAACTGAATCTGTTTATCTCCCTGTAGTTAATTTGCATGTAGAGAATGTTTAATTCACATATTCTTTAAAAACTGCTTTATAGCCGTCCTGTCTGCTGTAGCTATAAATGTGATACTATGAAGCATATTCACAACATATTCACCACAACTGCAACAAAAACACTTAAAATATATATTTAAATGGAATTTATTTAATTTATATTTTTAATACTGGAACACAGACGCCTAAAGCTCACCTGAAACTGCTTTCTCATAACTTTTTCCCAGGTTTATGAGGTTGCGTAACCCCGGGTTGAACTGTTCCATGACATTCTGGAAAGAGACAAAACAAGTGAAATGGTTAAAATCTTAACATGAGTAGTTAATATTTAATCAGAGAGTGTCGTCTGGTTTAATATGGAAGTTGTATGTTCAATCAAAAGAGAAGCTCTACTTGTGTTTTTAAAGATTGTGTGTTCTTGCTCTGGTGCATGAAAACATTTTTTCTGCATGTATTTTCCTAACTGATGACCCAGTCCAAATGCAACAATTGAACTTGTGGTGATGACAGTGTAGGAAGGGTTTAAGGGCTCATTACGTCTTTAACAATCAGATGAGCAAACTCGAGGATTCTAAACAACTGATGAAGTCTTCATCCGGTTCTGAAAACATAATAATAGCTTAAGAGGAATCCCAAGAAAAACTAAAAAAAAACTATTCTCTGACTTGAGGACTAGGATGAAAGAATTGGGACACCCCTACAAAGGATCAGCAATCGAATCATTCCTGGTCATTTTTAACCATATAAACAATAAATTGAAAATTTGAGTACTTTGTGTCAATGTAATCAGGATGAATATAAATTATAATATTATTATAGATAATAAAACTAGCATTTTTTTCTGATTTTGTGCCTTTTAACTCAATATTTGGTGCATCCTCCTTTTGCAGAAATAAACACTTTCTATAGCTTCCAATTAGAGTCTGGATACTGGCTGAAGAATTTCTTCTGGACCATTCTTCTCTAGAAAACATCTCTAGGTCAGTCAGGTTTGATGGTTTCAGAACATAGCACCCCGCTTTAAATCACACCATAAATGTTCAATAACATTCAGGTCTTAGGAAAGAGAGGGCCATTCCAGAACATTGTACCTGTTTGTGTCATAGGCAGAGAAAAGGCTTTACCCACACCCCTCGTCCATACAGCATCTTCTTGTGTAAAGTGTGCTGAATAGTTGAGTGATGCACAGTGGCGCCATCTACAGCAAGATAATGTTGAAGGTCTTTGGAGCTGGTCTGTGGGTTGTTTGTGACTGTTCTCACCATCCTGCATATCTGCTTAACAGAGACATTTCTTGGTCTGCAACTTCGGGCCTTAACTAGACTGTGCATCTGGTCTTCCAATTCCTCACAACGTTCCTCAGAATTGAAACTGAGAGCTTTAGCCTTTAACACCAAAACTGTGACATGAAATGGGCAATTCAAACAACCATTGCTCTGGTTCTATTCAAACTATTGAAAAAATCTCAACAGATTTTGAATGTGAGAAACAGCTCTTTCGACTGATATTATGGTAATACCGACATTGCATGTGTGCCAGGGTGGGAGCGTAGGAGTGCAATGACCAATGAGTGATTGCCTGCCATTTACTTAGCAATATTTTAGCTGTGTTTTAGCGAAAAACTTCATTGTAAATATTCTATTTATACTGTATATAATATTTTTTACATTATATTATACTTTTATATTATATAATATATACTGTATATATATATTTTACCGTGTTATATGTCCGTAATTTTCCTTTGACTTCCGCATTCACGCAAGTGTGTCTTTTCATCCTTTTTTCAGTCCTTAAACACTTCTAAGTAGTAAAGGAAGATGTTTAGATGATTTTTAAGAGTGAGGAGAGCCCCTGGAGATTTCTAGAAGTAAATCACGGTCTCAATCACAGTAATATTTATGTAATAAAAGTTTTTTTAATACACGGGGTATGTTTTCAGCTTTGTATCAATGTTTTTCAAAATATAGTGTCATTTTTTTCTAATCGACATTGTATAATATTTCTTTATTACTGCTCATGCTCTTGAAATCAACAACATATTGCTTTATTATTTTTATTTTGCACATTTTTTGTATAGAAACACGAGGGTTTCTTTTGGACAAATCTAATCTAATTTTGTGTAATATCTTTATTATAGAGGGAAAACCTCCTGTGGCAAGGTCGGGCTCTGTCTTCAGCTACACAGGAATTACTCTACAATATTCCACAGCTGAAAAAAAAATGGCTGAACATTTGTTTATAAAATAACCTGTGAAATGAAAACTGAAAGCCCTATTCAACTAAACTTTTGGAGTTGATGTAAAATTGATTGAGGCTTATTTTTTATCATCTCAAAAGTCTTGTTGCTGTACATTTATAGTTGTTTAAGAATAGAAACGTCAAATTATGAAAATTACAATGTTTTACAAAAAACATTCTATATAGACACTATTTTATGACACAATAATTGAAAACAAGACAAGAATACCAGGCAAACTGTTAGAATTACAGTATCATTTTAGGAGTAAAAGGTTAAATCTCTGAGAGCTTTCGGTATCCAAACCATAATGTTCAACAATCAGTGTTCTCAGCTCATCTGAGATATATTCTGAGGTTTTGCCAGCCGGTGCAAAGAGGAGAAACACAATTGGCCTCCTTTAATTTACTTTCTCATGATTGGATTCACCTGTGTGTGAAGGTCAAGGGTCACAGAGGTTCTAATGATTAGTGTCAAAGGCATTGAAATGAATAAAATAACTGTCACCTATATGATGTATTTACCTAAAATGTAATATTAAATACATCATATAACATCATTTAACTAAAAGCAATGTTTTTTCAAAAACTGTTAATAACTGAAAAAAATTATACTGATTGTCACACTGGTGGCTATATTTGTTCTTGTTTTAAATTGTACCTTCGAAAGGAAAGCTGCACAGCCCTACACAGAATTGGGACAACCCTTCATCTCACAAGAGCATGCAAAACAAAGGTGAAGAGTTATAAATGGAACTCAGTCTCAAATTTTATTTTCCAGAACAGTGTTTTTACCAGAATTTAACAGAACGGTGCTTTATTATCAGATGACGTCAACTTATATAATAAACCTGCCATGTGTTTGAAAAGAAAATGTTCCTCCAGTTCTTTCACTTGCACAGAAGAAAAAAAGGGACAGAATGAGTCACTCATGAACACTTGGGCTTGGCTATGTTTACAGAACTTCAAGCGCCATACATGTGCTTAGCTAATGCTTACTAATCCTCATTCATGAAGACAACCCACTCATCTCCACTTCCTGAGACGCACATGAGATAACGTTACACTGCAGCGTTAATATATTGGAAGGATGCTTGCATAGACAATTACAAGGTGGGCTCCGGAAGAATTCATCCAAAAGATTCACTTGTGCCATAAAAATAAAATCTCTCAGGTCGTCAGTCCATCACAGGGCAAAATCAGCATCTTTCCTCCTTAAAATATATTTGTTCTGACTTATAAAACAGTACCCTGTCTTATAAAACAGCCTCTCGCCCAATGCACACTGGAGATAAGCACCAGCAGACTCCCGTGACCCCAAAAGGGAACAGGCGGGTTGGAAAAGGAATAGAAGATTCCTTAAAAGATGGTTGTTCATGAAGTCAGTAAAGTAAAATCTGTCACTGGTATTTTAAAAATGCCCCTTTTACCGTATGTTGACCGTGTGTAACATGGGCACAGTGTCACTGTCATGGCCCTTTCTATAAAATGGGCATTTACAGCATTTCCTTGGAAGTTCATCACGTTAGAATCATCAAAAATGTTCAAAGGATGCAGAGGGGAGGAACGTTTGCTAAGATACAATCAATGGCTGTCACTCAGTAAAATGTAAAGATAGGGGATGATGGCATGACGTCACCGCTATAGTGTCGTGGTGGCTATTTCTATTTTTTTGCCATTTTGTAAGGCTGTTTGTTGTAAAGTGCCACCGACCCAAGAAAGTTTTTATAATGGGAATAACATGCGTCTGATCACACGATCGATGAGGGGAAAATAAAGAACTTTCTTTTTTATCGTTTTCCTGCCTGGAAACTCAATGAAGGGATTCATGTGTACACCGTTACCAAGTGAAGACAGATGGCCTGGATATCCGCGCGGGCAAACACTTCACATACTTCCAAAGATCAACAAAAGTGTGTTCCAGGCATTTTCATTCAGGTAAGAATATAAAGTTCACTGAGCAAATGATTGTGTTCTCATTCTGTTTTGTTCAATAGATAATAGATAATTTCCCATCAACGCCATTTTTTACAAGAAACGTTTTCTTGGTTTTCTTTCTTGTAGAAGTTTGTCTCAGTAAAATACATTGTGTTCTTTTAATCAACTTTAACATTTTTTACATCGCGCCCGATGTGGACTCACAAAATGACGCCGCCGCTGTGTTTACTTCCCAGAATGCACTGAGCAGTGGTGTCGGTTGCCCAGCACTATTCATGTAAATGAATCAAATGAGTAACCTTCATTTTCCTGAATGTTAAATGAAGTGATATCCATTGAAAAACATTTTGGATACAGGAATGTGAAAATGGCGGCATGGTGCCACAGTTGGGTAGCACTGTGGCCTTTCAGTTAGAAGGTTGTCGGTTTAAGGTTCGCCAGCTTGCATGTTCCCCTGTGCTTGCGTGGGTTTCCTACAGGTACTCCGGTTCCCCTACAGTCCCAAAAACATGCGTCAGGTTAATTGAATAATCTAAATTCCCCTTAGGTGTGAATATGTAGAAGGCCTCTAGAGGTCAGTCGAATCTGTCCAATGATCCCGAACAGATCCTCCTGCCCCTTTCTGTTGTGAGCTTTGCTCTAATTCACCATTGTACTTCTAGTGGCTTTCAGCATCTGTTCTGAGTGGTCTTGTTTTAGACCAGGGGTCACCAACCCAGTGCCCTCGGGCATCTTGTCGCCCGCGATGACCACATGAGTCGCCCGCCACCTGTTCTAAAAATAGCTCAAATAGCGCCACTTTCCAGTGAGCTGAATCTAATTTAATATGATTGCTATTCTTGTTTAAATGACACTTGCACATGAGCTTGATTTGATTTTAAAAAAATTTATATATATGTGAACTACGACCTGGGAGAGATGAAAGGTCACATGATGCGCTACGACAAAACAATTACGGTAAGCAGTGCAGCGAAAATGAGACGACTGACTCATAGAAAGATCATTTAATATTCACGACGAATGCAAGGTAAAGTTTTTTTTTTTACCTCTGTGGAAGGAGCACATGTTTGTGTCATTTCCTCGACGACTGTGGCGGTGGTGGCCAAGCGGCACAACGTGGAGAGACATTTCACGACACCAAACTCACTCAGAGTACAACATACTGGTAAACCGCACGCAATGCCAGGCTTCCCAATAACTGAAAGAAACGGATACCAGATTTGGTTTCCAGTTCATGTTTAGTTCAATGTATTTGTAAAATGTAAAAATTGTGTATGTTAAAATGTTAACAATGAAAAAAAATGATCTTAGCTCACTTTTTGTATTTATATGATTTATTATTTGTACATTGGACATTGTGATTTCCTTGGACTCTTGTAGAAGTGATCCTTTTGAAGTGTTTTGAACTTGTATATATTTTTTTTTTCAACTTAAATAACACTTGCACTAAGACAAATCATAAAAATAAAGTGTTGCATATAAATATTTATTTGTTTACTACCTTGTTAATTAATTAATTCATATTCAGTGTGATCAGTGTCTTTGCAGAGATAAATATCCATAATTATTAATAAATTCAGAAGAGGGTAACAAAGTGGTAGCCCTTTGCATTAATCAGAACCCAGGATGTAAACTCTCGGTTTCAAAAAGGTTGGTGACGCCTGTTTTAGACAAACTCATTTGAGCTCGTGGGCCGCACAGTGCACAATTTGTGCTTCTGGGGGCCGGACCAGACAAAACATATTTACCTTTATTTTATAACCTAACCATTTTATTATTAATTAATATATCTAAATGCTTCTAAAAAATAGTTTTTATTTTTTGTTTTGTTTGGGGTTTTTTTAAGCAAAGAACCAGATTCTGAAATTTGTGAAACATTCAGATGAACAAATTTTCCACAAAAAATATTATGAAAAAAAAACAAAAACAGTCAAATTTAAAAAAAAATTCTCATTTTATAACATGCTTTAGAAGGCATGAACAAACCTTTCACTTCATATTGAAACTCTTTGCACATCCCTGAGCTCCCAGTTTAACTAGAAAACTAAACAGTGGGTTTAATGGAATAACACTCCACTGGTTTTTTTTTAAAGGAATTAAGCAACATTACACCCGTGCAGAACGAATCATTGTCACTTAATGGGGAAACCTAAATCTAGGCTGTCAAACACCACAGTATTATTATAACAGAGGCACATATAGACGAGTGGTGGCAGCACGTGAGCAGTGCGGATTGGTCCGCAAGAAAAAATAGACCCATTATATTAACACACTGCTGTGACACGCAAGGCTTTTATTTATTAGCAAGCAATTCATATATAATTTATTCTTACAAATGTAACATTACCCCCCCTCTCTCTTCTGGAAATCATCCCTCAGGCTGTATGTTCGATGCCCCTGTTTTAGACCGTTGACTGTATTTAACGAAGCATCAGCCATTGGTTCCTGGCAAAGTGAAATTAAGCTAAAAGTGATTCATAAAAGTGCATCATTTAGCGGTAATCCAAAATGGGTAAAAGCTTCACAGAGGCAGGACGTGGGCGTAGAATGTCAAATCTAGATCAAAATCAACAAAACCTGTGTTGGGCTCCAAAGTTGGGCAATTTTAACATGGAGTGAATGGGAACCTGCTCACTTCTGGCACCAGTCTCTAGTGGCAAGTAGTGGAATTGCAGTTGTCACTTCCAAGTAGGCTTAGGAAAGTAGGAGGTTGTCCTTCGTTTTAGACGTCACTCAAGATGCATCACCCCGCTACACCATTTCAGTTTCACATTTTGATATCACTATAGAGATCGTTGAAGGAGAGCTATATTAATATTGTATATGTGGGGGTTTATAACGGTCAAATGTTATGATCATTCATTGATAATTCTTTCAACTCAATCAGTGAGCTCAACCAGCAGAGTGTTGTCACACTTTTCTGTCCAATCAGAGTATCACAATGGCCTGACTAAACTTTTAGAAACTCATTGAAATTCAAAAAAATAATAATAACAAAAATTTTAATACAGCTTACGGCTACAGAACGTGGATCGGAAGTGGTCATCGCCCTTTAATAAACCAATATCTCATTTGGATTGAATTGAAACCTGTGCATCATCCCTGCTATTAGAAAACAAGAAAGACAAACTAATTAATTCTGTTAAATCTGCTAAAGTAGCAGTGTTTAAGATAAGGACACATCAGAAAAAACTTGATAGAAAGGAGCTTGAACCAAGATACTTATGACTCAAAATTCATAAGTACTTCAAAATGATAAAAGTTTTGCGCTCATGTACAAACAAAAACCCAAATGTGAAGTTCTTTATATTTTTAAATAAATAAACGTTGCCATTTTTGACTGTTTCTACATTGGAGAAAAAAAGCATTAGCCCCCACAGAAGAATATATGAATATTCACTACCGTTAAAAAAATTTGGAGCAGGGCTCTACAGGGCTCTAGACTAACTTTTTGCACTGGTTGCACTGGTGCGCCTAAATTTTTTACTTAGGTGCACCAGCACAAAAGTTAGGTGCACCCAAATTTTCAACTGCATCACATTTAACACCCCATTTTCACAAGTTCACTTTTTTTAGTTATCTATTCATTTATTTTTTTAAATCACTGTCCATATAGACAATATTGACTTGTAAATGATTAACTAACAACCTGGTCAAAATAAAGTTCTTTATTTGAAGCACAATTCCACAAGAAAGGTAACTAAAACTTACTGAAAAAAGTGTTTAAAGTGCTTTACTGAGCTGAAATTTAAACTTTAAACTGATTTTGGTCCCCAAGAGCAGCAAATACAAATAAAAACGATAATACCATTTACTACCCAGATCAAGAGTTTCTAATGCAGCCTATTTATTTTTTTTTTCGTTTTTAAGCATCAGAATATTATGGTTAATGCAGTAACGAGACGGTAGGCATATTATTGACATAGGCTCCATAACATGACATTCGACCTCACTGTGTTCAATAATATATTCATCGGTCTTCCTTTCCGCAAGATACGACTGTACACAATGACGAATTCCTTTGTGGCGATATATGTGTCTCCGTCGATCAGGAATTCCATGTACGCACTGTTCACAATTTGCACAGACGTTTTTTTTTCAATGTATCTGCGATGACTCCTATAAATTGGGTGCGCGCGACATCATTGCTGTACGTCGGGTTTACGTTCAAGCCATTTTTCTTCATAAGAATTATTTCGGACTTGAATTTAGTGAAGGGTAGTTCTTCTTTTGCAATATTGTAGGCAACGTTAAACTTAATTATCATCTCGGCCTCGTCTTGATCTGTTTGCAGCTGCCTGCCGCTGTAAAGGTACGTTCACATCGAACGCGGTTCGCGCGGTAAGCGCGGAGGGTTTCCATGTTAAGTCAATGCAAAGACGCGTTTGCGCGCGTCTGAGGCTTCAGCGGCGCGGTAAACGCGAATTGAGAGGCGCGCTTGCCGCGATAGGCGCGTATTGAGCCGCATGAATAGGTGATACGCGTGTTGTGAGCCGCGCGCAGGAGGCGGACCGGCCGTAGACGGAGTTTCGTTTTTTTCCCCCTCGAACGACGGGTCGCACCGGTGCAACCTTTGATTTTTTTTTTAGTCGCACCATTGAGAAATTAGGTCGCATATGCGACCAAATTGGTCGCACTCTAGAGCCCTGCTCTAGACTAACTTTTTGCACTGGTTGCACTGGTGCGCCTAAATTTTTTTCTTAGGTGCACCAGCACAAAAGTTAGGTGCACCCAAATTTTCAACCGCATCACATTTAACACCCCATTTTCACAAGTTCACTTTTTTTAGTTATCTATTCATTTATTTTTTTTAAATCACTGTCCATATAGACAATATTGACTTGTAAATGATTAACTAACAACCTGGTCAAAATAAAGTTCTTTATTTGAAGCACAATTCTACAAGAAAGGTAACTAAACTTACTGAAAAAGTGTTTAAAGTGCTTTACTGAGCTGAAATTTAAACTTTAAACTGATTTTGGTCCCCAAGAGCAGCAAATGCTTTCTTTGAAGCCGCATTAATTCCTAATTAAACAAATAAAAACGATAATACCATTTACTACCCAGATCAAGAGTTTATAATGCAGCCTATTTATTTATTTTTCATTTTTAAGTATCAGAATATTATGGTTAATGCAGTAACGAGACGGTAGGCATATTATTGACATAGGCTCCATAACATGACATGGCTTACCTTGGGCATAAGCATGCTCGACCTCAATGTGTTCAGTAATATATTCATCGGTCTTCCTCTCCGCAAGATACGACTGTACACAATGACGAATTCCTTTGTGGCGATATATGTGTCTCCATCGATCAGGAATTCCATGTATGCACTGTTCACAATTTGCACAGACGTCTTTTTTTTCAATGTATCTGCGATGACTCCTAGAAATTGGGTGCGCGCGACATCATTGCTGTACGTCGGGTTTACGTTCAAGCCATTTTTCTTCATAAGAATTATTTCGGACTTGAATTTAGTGAAGGGGAGTTCTTCTTTTGCAATATTGTAGGCAACGTAAAACTTAATTCTCATCTCGGCCTCGTCTGATCTGTTTGCAGCTGCCTGCCGCTGTAAAGGTACGTTCACATCGAACGCGGTTCGCGCGGTAAGCGCGGAGGGTTTCCATGTTAAGTCAATGCAAAGACGCGTTTGCGCGCGTCTGAGGTTTCAGCGGCGCGGTAAACGCGAATTGAGCGGCGCGCTTGCCGCGATAGGCGCGTATTGAGCCGCGTGAATGGGTGATACGCGTGTTGTGAGCCGCGCGCAGGAGGCGGACCGGCCGTAGAGGGAGTTTTGTTTTTTTTTCCCCTCGAACGACGGGTCGCACCGGTGCAACCTTTGATTTTTTTTAGTCGCACCATTGAGAAATTAGACGATATGCATCAATTGTCGCACTCTGTGAGCCCCTGCTCTAGACTAACTTTTTGCACTGGTTGCACTGGTGCGCCTAAATTTTTTTCTTAGGTGCACCAGCACCAAAGTTAGGTGCACCCAAATTTTCAACCGCATCACATTTAACACCCCATTTTCACAAGTTCACTTTTTTTTAGTTATCTATTCATTTATTTTTTTAAATCACTGTCCATAGACAATATTGACTTGTAAATGATTTACTAACAACCTGGTCAAAATAAAGTTCTTTATTTGAAGCACAATTCCACAAGAAAAGTAACTAAAACTTACTGAAAAGGTGTTTAAAGTGCTTTACTGAGCTGAAATTTAAACTTTAAACTGATTTTGGTCCCTAAGAGCAGCAAATGCTTTCTTTGAAGCAGCATTAATTTCTAATTAAACAAATAAAAACGATAATACCATTTACTACCCAGATCAAGAGTTTATAATGCAGCCCATTTATTTATTTTTTCATTTTTAAGTATCAGAATATTATGGTTAATGCAGTAACGAGACGGTAGGCATATTATTGACATAGGCTCCATAACATGACATGGCTTACCTTGGGCATGAGCATGCTCGACCTCAATGTGTTCAATAATATATTCACCGGTCTTCCTTTCCGCAAGATACGACTGTACACAATGATGCATTCCTTTGTGGCGATATATGTGTCTCCGACGATCAGGAATTCCATGTACGCACTGTTCACAATTTGCACAGACGTCTTTTTTTTTTCAATGTATCTGCGATGACTTCTATAAATTGGGTGCGCGCGACATCATTGCTGTACGTCGGGTTTACGTTCAAGCCATTTTTCTTCATAAGAATTATTTCGACTTGAATTTAGTGAAGGGTAGTTCTTCTTTTGCAATATTGTAGGCAACGTTAAACTTAATTATCATCTCGTCTGATGATCTGTTTGCTGCTGCCTGCCGCTGAAAGGCAGCGGGGAGAGGGGACACTTGAGCAGTGCATTTATCGCGGCATGTTATGTGTTTTATAGAAAATTCTGAAGTTTATAGTTTCGATTCTAAATGTATTAGAGCCAGTCACAGGGGAGGTTGATGGCTCCATGTCAGAGCATTGGTTATGCTTTTCACGATCAGGCCCTAACTTATCTTTCTTAATGAAAAATCTGTCAATCGTTCTTTTCATCTTCTCTCGTAATGCGCGGCTACATCCACTGTTTACCTGATGGACTCACCTCTCTCTGTCTGACTGCATCATGTGCATTTTCAAACGTACGTTCACACACATACAGGAATATCTGGACCACGGCCAATCAGAGGGGGGGTGGGACGGGATACGCTCCTCACTATCTCTGATTGGTTTAGACCACGATATGTGTCTGTTGTTGAACAACAGGGAGACTCACGGAGTTTCGTTTTTTCCCCTCGAACGACGGGTCGCACCGGTGCAACCTTTGATTTTTTTTTTTAGTCGCACCATTGAGAAATTAGGTCGCATATGCGACCAAATTGGTCACACTCTAGAGCCCCGTGGAGTCACTTTTTGGAGGAAATTTAATTATTTTTGCAAGAAAAACTTTTTCAAGGAAGATAACTTTAAACTAATCAGAAATACATTTACATATAAATTTATGTGGTAAATTACTATTCTAGTGTAATTGTCTGTTTGTTTGTTTGTTTTTTGGTGCAACATCTACATCTATCTAAACAGAGGTTTATTTCCAGAAACTATCACTTCAGTGTCTAATGATACAATGTGTTTGCTAGCTGTAGCAGAAGGCTAATGGATGAATAAAAAAACCCTGGCGTGATCATTTAGAGATTAGATTCATAAAGACGCAATAAAACTGACCTTCCTTTGAACAGGTTGAGTATCTGGAGTATCACATTGTGCTCAAAATGACCAGAAAAAGAGAACTTTCATGTGAGAAAGTCTATTCTTGTTCTTTGAAATGAAGGCTATTCCCATGCAAGCAATTGCGAAAAAACTGAACATTTCCTGCAATGGGTGTACTACTCCCTTCAGAGAACACCACAAACCGGCTCTAACCAGAGAAGAAAGAGAAGTAGGAGGCCCCGGTGTGCAACTGACAGGAAGTACATTAGAGTCTCTAGCTTGAGAAATAGACGCCTCATAGCTCCTCAACTTGCAGCTTTATTAAATAGTACCCACAAAACGCCAGTGTCAACATCTACAGTTAATGGATGCTGGCCTTCAGGAAAGAGTGGCAAAGAAAAAGCCATATCTGAGACTGGCCAATAAAAGAAAAAGATTAACACGGGCAAAAGAACACAGACTTTGGATAAAGGAAGATTGGAAAAAAGTGTCGGACGAATCGAAGTTTGAGGTGTTTGGATCACACAGAAAAACATTTGTGAAATGCTGAAAAGATGCTGAAATGCTGACTAACACCATCTGTCAAGCACGGTGGGGGTAATGTGATGGTCTGGGAGATTTGTTCAGGGTAAAAGGGGTTTTGAATAAGGAATGCTATCACTCCATTTTGAAAACACGACAACGATCCAAAGTGTGCAAGAAGTTTTTAGAGAAGAAGCAGCAGCTGGTCTTCTATCTGTAATGGACTCACCAGATCTAAACCCCATTGGGCTGTTGTGGGAGAAGCTTGACCGTATGGTACACAAGAAGTGCAGCCAATCCAACTAGTGCAGCTAGACTGTAAATGGAGAATTCTTTGGCGAAAGCAAGGTTTGAAGGAAAAAAATGAATAGAATTTCAAATAAATATTATTTCTAACCTCGTCAATGTCTTCTCTATATGTTCTATTAATTTTACAACTCATGTGGTAAATAAAAGTGACTTTTAAACGGTAGTATACGTTTTCTTATATTTAAGGCAATTTTGAATCTTTGTTGCATGACATTTTAGAGCAAAAAAAATATTTAAAAAATTCAGAATTTGGAAACAGAAACTCCAAGTAAATTTCCATCCTGAAATCGAGAGATACTGATTTGCATTCAGGAAATATCATTTGACATCATGGAACTTCTGTGACCAACTCCGGGATCAAAAGCCTTCAGGTCAATCCTCAGTTGTGTTGCCAGATAAATCAAATGTAAAAGCAAACATGAACCTGTGTCTCAAAGACAAGCAGACATTAAAATAACCCGAAGATAACAGTGACTGTTCTGATACACTAAACCCTGATAACAATAGAACATTTGCCAAACACAAAGCGTGATATTAGTAGCGAAATTAATTAAATTAAGAAAGACAAATGGCAACCAGGCCCACATTTTTTTTACATTAAATCTTGAACATTTGCTGTAGAGGTAAATTCCAGTTCATATATGTCATGGCTGTCTACAAATAATATTCCCACATAATTTTCAAAAGTTTTCTTTATCTAAGAAACGCTGTAGATGTCATGTACTGGAATCTCGCTACATTCAACGCAGCATCAAAAACTTAGTAATTGTGTCGGTGTCGTGATATTTTGTCCTTTTCTCACCTTATAAGTGCTCTCGGTCAGTTTATTCACCTCCTCTGGGTCCCGAGACATTCTTCTAGCGCTCCAACAAAAACAAACAAATAACAAACGAATAAATTATTTAAAAGAAAAACTCCGGTGATAAATCCTCGGTATCTTGCGTCCAGTTAATCGTTCGTCTCCAGGAGGTGTGTTATAGAAATCCAAGAGAAAGCGTCCGGGGCATCGAAGGCGGTGTTGAGCTGAAGAGGTTCGCTTTCAAACTTCCCAACGGCTGCCTCTAAACGTGCTGTGCGTTTGCGTCAGGGGCGGGAAAGAGAAGGTAAGGTGCGCGACGTCATTCACGGTGACACTGACAGGTGCATCGGTCCGGAAGCGGAGAAACACTGCCACCTGCTGGTCTGCAAGGATGCTGCACTTAAAAAAATTAAGCTTCATCCCCGGAGGCACAACTGCACTCTCAGACCTGGTCACTCAGAATAGAACCGCACTCCCAGACCGATACTTCCGCTTACAATTGCTTGGTTCTTTTTATTTATTTGTTTAATTTAAAATTCAAAAGAGAAATACACAGGTAAATATATAAAATTGATGTACAATTGATATATTCCAAAAAGAACGTCAGATAATAAAACTATGAATACTATATTATTGCTTTGACTATCTGATAATATTTTTTATTCTTTATGTTTAGTACAACACTATTATTTCCTCATCAAAGTTTCCTCTCTTTTAGAAGTCGAGAGTGTAGAGGGACTTTTATTTTAGATTTGTGACATGACGCCATAACTCTGCACCGCACTTGAATGTTTTGATTCGGGGGTATTAAGGTTTGTGATTTTAAGCGTTTACATAACCACAGCACATTTAAGTAACTGTATGTATTTTCCTTGCTATTAATATTTTTAAATATTTCACGGGAGACATAATTATAATGAAATGTGCAGTCCACCAGAGAACTGTTTTCTGTAATAATGTTACTTGATAAAAAGAATAAAAGTTTCGTTCATTTAATTTTACTTTTAAATATCCCCCATATGAATGAAGATTTTATTTGTTATACGTCTAAAATAATTTGGATAGATTTAGTTGAAAACTTCTATTGAACATTTTTGTTTTTATTTCTAAATGCCTTGTATAACCTATAGATATATTATTAAATATATGTAAAGGACAAAAGAAAACGTGTGTGTAAGTGGTTTAGATGCTGCTTTAGTGGGTGTAGGGGTAAATAAATTGTACTTTTTTTATTACTATTTACAATATAGTTTTGTATTTTTTCATTTAATGAGGAAAATGTTGGATAATTCCCTTCACACAACCCGTATTTACATTATAAAGAACAAACTATTGTTAACCAGGATTATGATTCAGATGTAGTGTCTGTCATACGCCACAATTTGAGCAAATTACAAAATAACCGTTTCTTATTAAGATTCACAAGCACTGTGAGGTGAACTGTTGTAATGATTGCTATTCTGTTCTTGATCCCAGAGACAAACTGCTGACTCCAGGGATCTTACTGTTGAGAACATGGCATTTATTAAAGAGGAGTGTGAAGATCTGGAGATTGAAGAGGTCATTGTCAAAGAGGAAGATCTTGAGGAGCAAACAGGTGCATCTTCTTTCATTACCTGACAAGAGTGGCACCCGATGGGGTCTTCTGCTGCTGTAGCCCATCCGCCTCAAGGTTCACCTCCCTTCTCCATTTTGATGCTCGATTTGAACTGCAGCAGAACATCCATATCTACAAGCCTAAATGTATTGAATTGCTGCCATGTGATTGGCTGATTAGACATTTGCGTTAACAAGCAGTTGAACAAGTGTACCTAATAATTCGGCCGGCGAATGTATGATAGCAACTATACCCAGAATCATTACAGTTTGGTTTTATTACACAATAAAACTACAGAAGTGGCAAGTATTAAATAGAAACTTATTAAACCGCTTCTAAAGAGCTTCTGGCTAAGCTGACCAGACCCAGGAAATGGCTGAAGTGATTTAAAAATGGAAACATTTTTAGGTTTGTGGAGTGTAAAGTTAATGTAACAATATAGTTTATGTATTGTAATGGTCTGCAACCTCCTTCCTAAAGGTAATTCCTCCTACTGGATGATTTTTATTTCAAATTAGTCTCTTTCTCTTAATACACAATTGTTCCTGCGACAAAAGTTAAATCTGCAAAGCTTTTAAATCATCTTTGGAGCACAGCATTGAACACCTTCATTATTCAACCAAGTCTTTATAGTTTATCTCACTGATCGTCCCAATTTCATTTGAATATTAACTCTTTAACTTTTTATTATTTGTTCGTCTTGGTCTCTTTCTCCCTAGATCTGCTGGGAGCAAAAATGAAGACTGAGACGCTAAATAAAAATGAAGATAAAGATGATATTAATGTGCTCCCTGAAAAGACAACAATCACTTTCTGCCCCGAAAAGATTTGTACAGAGCGTCTAGAAGACGTCTCTCCTACCACCGATGCGGCTTCAGGCATCAGTCGCAGCTCACATGTGAGAGACCACACCGAAGAAAAACTCCACACATGCCACCAGTGCGGAAAGAGCTTTACACGCAAAGGAAACTTTGAAACACACATGAGAATCCACACCGGAGAGAAACCCTACGTGTGCCAACAGTGTGGAAAGAGCTTCAGTCAGCAAGGACACCTTGATTCCCACGTGAGAACTCACTCCGGGGAGAAACCTTACATGTGCTCGTTGTGTGGAAAGAGTTTCACGGACAAAGCGCACCTACATTTCCACATGAGAGTTCACAGTGGGGAGAAACCGTACACCTGCGAACACTGTGGGCGGAGCTTCAGTTGGCAACAAAACTATAAAACTCACATGAGAGTTCACAGTGGAGAGAGACCGTACGCTTGCCAACAATGTGGAAAGAGTTTCAGTCTGCAGCAAAGCTATAAAACACACATGAGGGGTCACACTGGGGAGAAACCCTACACATGCAAACACTGCGGGCAAGGTTTTTCACATCAAGGAAACTTTAATTCTCACATGCGCATACATACGGGAGAGAAACCTTACATATGCTCTGTCTGCGGGAAAGCGTTCACTCGGCAACAAAACCACAAACGGCACTTGATGACTCACGCCGCAGAGAATGTCTATAAATGTAAGCTGTGTAAAAAGAGATTCAGCGATAAAGAACATCTTAATTCTCACATGAGTGCTCACACTACAGATGTTGACACTCTGGAAATCATTGTACCATAAAATACCGTGTGGAATGTCACTGTGTCCCAAATTGGCAGCAATATTTCTCTCATTTCCCTAAATAAATGATGTAAACAGTCGGAACAGTTTCCGTCTTATCAACTATTAAGAATTTTACTGAACAAACCTAATTATAACAGTATTTCTCTTCAGAATAACAAAACTTAAATTGCACTGTTCAAAACATAGTTTGTAAAGAACTGAAAATTGACATTTGTTGTGTTTGCAGTTTTTAAACTATTTAAACCTTTTAATATCAGAACCTTATTCGATAGCATCTTCACAAGTCTTGCCTCCACTGATTTTGTGAGTTTCTGCTTGATTTTGTTTGAATTCTTTGATTGAGGATGCTCCAAAGGTTCTCAATAAGAGTGAGGTCCGGGTAGGATGGAGGCCACATGACTTTATCTCCTTGTATCCCAATAGCAGCCATTGATTTTGTTACAGGAAGCATAGTTCCTCCTTCTGTACCAGAACAGAAAGTGATCAGTCTTTAAACCTTTGGGAATCCCAAAGGGGCCCTCCAGGTCTAATTCAATGATTCCGGCCCAAAACATGACTCCACCACCACTTTGCCGATATCACACCTTTGTTGGAACAGGGTGGCTGTCCACTAACAATCCATCTGGAGCATCCAGGGTTTCACAGCACTCATCAGTGAACTGTTTAAAAATTGTACAACGTATAAATGAGTGGTTTCTTCTTGTGAGCATTGACTAGTGGTGGCCGAAGGTTTAGGCACATTTGCAAGACTCTAGAATCTTCAAATCTTAATGTACATGTGACTCTTGAAGCAGCAGCAGGTGTCTAAGGCTGAAATCAAGCTGGTTATCATTATGTGCACCCCCATAATTTACAGTCAAGGGAATCTGACCAGCCCTCTGCTTTGAATTGCATTTGAATCAAGAGGTTCCAGAGAACATAAAGTGCTTCTGACATATTTGCTTTGTCAGTGCATGAATTAAATTGAAGACAATCTTCTCAACCAGATAAAGGGTCAACCTGTTTCTTCAGTCATGTAATGACTGACCACCAGATGCATGAACATTTAGCCCTGCTCCACTGAACCAACTTGGTTGAGGAAGTCAGCGACTGCATTATCAGTAAATTGCACAAAATTATTGCCCCAAGAATCAGAATCCTCCACATGGATTCTATTGCTACACACTCCTTGTCACATTCTAAAGACTACATAATCAGAATTTGAAGGCGGGGCTATGCTAATGGCCTTTCTTGTACAGCCTCTAAATGAATCTTATATTTCTCTCATGCTAAAAGTGATATGCATGTCTGCAAAACATATTTAGGGCAGACAAAAATTAGCCATATGTATTACAAAACGCATCGAATAAAGATGTAAAAGTTTAAAACGGTTATCTTAGTTCAGTAATGAAAAGTGTTTATCTCTTCGTTAGTTTGAAATGTTCGAGGGCGACATTTATAGACAGCTTGGTAACTACAGATTTAATTACAATAGTTCTATTATGTTAATAACTATTATGTAAATCATTTAATTGACCTGTTAATAATGCCCAAATTTAAAGCACCGAATTTCCATGTGTCTGTTCATGAAAGAACGTAATTTTGAAGACTAGCAGCGCGGAAAGGTGACTTTTGTTTTGTTTTGATGATGACGTCACAACCATGCGCCGCATATCTAGCAATATTGTGAATCGACTGTGATTTTAAGGTTTGTGATTTTAAGTATTTGCATTGCAAATCGTTAAATCAAGTAGAATGGTTTTGCTAATCGTATCTTCGCTTGCATCACTGAGCGTTATTAAGCGCGAATAAAACAAACGACGGTTAAATTAATTGATTCTTTATTAGAGATAAAGCGGTGAGCAGTCACCTACTGGTCAAACAATGTAAATGCATAAACAAACGTGGAATGAACACTTATAAAGTGCTACGGGCGTTTTTTTATGACGGTAACATGATTACTTCTGCAATTTATGTATAATTGTTTAGAAATAAATACCCTTTTTCCTTTACAATGTGTATGGTACTGTTTTTACTCTGACAGTTAATGTTACTATCTTAATTTCAAGTTTATCTATATGTTTCTTTCCCAGAGAGCAACTACTGGAGAGGCAATTGAGTGCTCACTTTTGTAAAGATGGCACTTATTAAAGAGGAGTGTGAAGATCTGGAGATTGAAGAAGTCATAGTCAAAGAGGAAGATCTTGAGGAGCAAACAGGTGCTGTTTTATTCTCTTCATTCACTCATTCTCATCTGACTCTTATTCAGATCGGATGATGTTGATAAGTAAAACGCACTTGAATTTTTATTTTATTATTGTTGAAAAAGCTTAAAACCGTTTTCAGATTTTGGCCGTTTCAGTCTAGAATTCCTTCCTTCTGGAAATAATCTAGATAAAGATCCTGATATGTCCGAGCATGTTGTCCACACATCACCACCATTTGGAAGTGGGTTTGGATATGTTAAAAAAAGACATTAGATGAATCTTGTTTTTGACTCCAATAAAAAAACAACTATATTGACTTTCAGAGGGGCTGTCGCATAGCTCTCGTAATTTCCAGACTATTTCCAGCCACCAGAATATAAGCTGCACCAACTGAATTTAAATAGAAAGTAATTGTTTTATAGACTTTATTGGACAAGTTGCAGGTGTTTTTTTTTAAGGTATTGTTCATATATAGATATTTGCACAGAAAGATGGGCATTGTTCTATAGCCTCAGCTAACCATTACCTTGATAATCGATTAATTAATCGATAAGTTCCTTATCAAAGAGCGTTACTAAATAAAGCAAATCTTAAACATGATCTAAAGATTTTTCACATAATGTTTTTGGTGTAGAGTATTATTGCATTTCTCCATTTCTCAATAGCTATGAGGACACCGCAAGAGCAGAGTGAGGCCCTGTCTGAAAATGAAGAGAAAGATGACTTCAGTTTACTCTCTGATGAATATTCTTCACAGGGGGCAGTTTTTCCAGACAGTGAAACTCTGGAGACAGCAACCGCTAGCTGTGAATCTTTTCAACTGTGTGAAAGAAGTTCCAGTCAGCATGCAAAGCTTCAACCAGACATTAGAGTTGATGATGGAGAGAAACCTTACACGTGTCAACAGTGTGGAAAAAGTTATAATCTACTACAAAGTTATAAAAGGCACGTAAAACTTCACAATGGAGAGAAACCTTACACATGCCAACTGTGTGGAAAGAGCTTCAATTGGCAACAAAGTTACACAAGGCACATCAGAGTTCACACTGGAGAGAAACCGTACAGTTGCCCACAGTGTGGAAAGAGATTCAGTCAGCACGGATGCCTTGATTATCACATGAAAACACACACTGGAGAGAAACCTTTCGTGTGCTCTTTGTGTGGTAAAAGTTTCACTCTCAAAATACACCTCAATTTCCACATGAGACTTCACACAGGAGAGAAACCCTACACATGTCAACAGTGTGGGACAAGTTTCAATCAGCCTTCAAAACTTAAGGAACACATGAGTGTTCACACCGGAGAGAAACCTTTCACGTGTGAACAGTGTGGACGAAGTTTCCATCAGCAGTCAAAGCTTAAAGCTCATATGAGAATTCACACTGGGGAGAAACCTTTCACGTGCCAGCAATGTGGAAAGTGTTTTTGTCAGAAAGGGCATCTTGATTACCACATTAAGACTCATACCGGAGAGAAACCGTACGTGTGCTCTTTGTGTGGAAAGCGATTCAGACAAAAAGGACATCTCAGTAACCATTTGAGAGTACACACTCGAGAGAAACCTTACACGTGTGAGCAGTGTGGGAAAACGTTCTGTGACCAGGGAACCCTTAATTCCCATGTGCGCTTACACACTGGAGAGAAACCTTTTAAATGCCAACAGTGTGGAAAGGGTTTCCCTCATAAAAAAGACCTCAATACCCACACGAGAGTTCACACTGGAGAGAAACCGTACACGTGTCAACAGTGTGGAAAGAGATTCAGTCAAAACGGAAACCTCAAGCACCACATGAGAATTCACGCTAGAGAACCGACAGATTAAAACACGACAGGGTTTTCTTTGAAATGTTTAAATGTGTTCTAAAATATTATGAATGCTAGTTTGTTGAAAGCTTTAACAGCGCTGCAATAAATCCACTTTTTTCACAGCCTCTATTTAAAATGGATTCAATTCATGTTTTCTATTATGCATCTTTCTCTTAATCCTGATTAATCTCCCAATGCTAAAAATACATCACCACAACATGATGCCACCACCACCATTCACTATGGGGAGGATCCAGCTGATCGGCTGTGCCTGGTTTCCTCCAAACATGACTCTTATTATTCTTACTAAATAGGTGAATATTTATCTTACCAGGGCAGAGATCTTTAGGTATCTTTTGGTCATTCGGCTGACTTGCCATATGTCTTTTACTAAAGTGTGTCTTCTCTGATTGGTGGAGATGGTTGCTCTTGTGTGAAGTTCCCCTCTCTCGACAGAGTATCACCGGAGCTGGATGTTACCTCTCTGACTGAGGCTTTTCTGCCCTGATCAGTCTGTTTAGATGGGCTACAATTCATCCAGAGCAACAGAATTGATTCTGTACCTTTGCCCAGATGGGTTCCCTGAAACAGTCCTTTCTTAGATTTCAATAAGCTGCTTTTCCTGCAGTTCCACAGTATATACTTAGGGGCATGTACACTCTCTTTTTTAAAGTCTGTAATAAGCTTAAGTTATAGTTCATTGTGTGGCTCAGTCAGCATGACAGCATTGTCAGTCCCCAGAGAAAGTAAGAATCTAATCAAAGGTGTTCATTTTGTGAAATGAAATTATACTTAATGTGTTAGTGTCTGCCGAATGTATACATTTAAATATTTGTACAAAATAATGTTTTTTAGTAAAATTTTATTCAAATTCTTGATTTACTCTGAATGTGTTCCTTTAACTCTTAGAAGTCCGGGGCCTTTTTGAGCATTTTTTTACAATTTACAAATTGCTGCCATAAATTATCTTTTAGACCTCCACACACGGACCCAAATGTTCGGTGCACAGTTTTGTGTGACTACACGGCTCGATCAAAAACCAAGAGCACCAACAGAACATCACACATCTGACTTAATGATTGGTGCCAAAGAAAAAGAGATCAGATACAGAGGCCTTTATTCTCTGAGCATGACACGAGCACTGCCATGACGAACAGAGAGAGGGTGCATATGCAACTTCCTGATGGCTTCCTGATGGCTTTCCTGATTGTTTTATACAACTCATTTTGTAACAGGAACCAAAAATTAAGAACGACTTCTCTAAATGTGATCGTCACAGCAAAAATGATCTTTCTCATGACGTGATGACAGCGATCAGTCAGATCTGTTCAGCGTAACTGTCAATCACATGGCCCATTTAGTTCGTTTGGGATAAACGAAAATAAAATTATAAATTAAAAAAAAAACTATTGAACTTTTGATCTACTGTGTAGATAACTTTCGAAGATCATTAAACTACATAATTTAAGAGGAAATAATTTTTAAAGATCTACTTTCTTCCATCCTCTTTTATTGGCGATCGATTCAGTTTTTGTAACGGCACGACTCGGTTTGGTATCTCGGCTGAGCTCTCACCACGGTTCACAGTTTGGATGTTTAGAGAAGAGATTCTAGCTAATTCCAGAATTAATTAGGTGTTTTAGTTGTCCACCTACCGAGATCTATTATTATGTTACAAGATGACTGAAGGAAAAATAAATACTAACGTGTATTAATAAAAATTTTATATTGACAATTGATAATATTGTAATATTTGATATTAACTTATTTCTTTACTGCCTATCTATATTTATTATTATCATTAACTAAATCCGTATTTCAAAGAAAGTTTTCCTCCTCTTGGCTGTCTACACTCAACATTTCTCTTTTTTGTGTCTTTGATTCCTAGAAATTTTCACCAGTTTTCTCAATTTTAAAATCTTTTCTGTTCTGCTGTTTGTTTGAGGTGCACAATTTATTACTTCAACCATGAACAGGTTGAATATTTTCTTTTCTACGAATGAGATTTCATTTATTCCTTCTGTTTTTTTAATTACTTTCTGCACTGCCTCAGCATGAGTTACTTTTTAATTTGTTGCACTTTCTCATCCACTTTTGCTAAGATTCACATCCTGTGATCACCCCACAGTTGCAGCACTTCTGCATTTTCCTCAAACTCTCCTTCTCAACTTTCACATCTATCTTTACCTCTGCATTTTGGAGCTATGTCTAAATCTTTGACATTTGTAACATCTGAGTGGAGGTGGTATAAATGGTTTTACTCTAAAGCTCATGAATCCTATGAAGACTCGATCAACTCCTTCATACAGTTTGTGCATTTCTTTTATAAATTTGATAGGGTTCCAATTTGAAAAGCTTTCTCCTTCCTCTACAAGCTTAATAAATACTTTGAATGTTCTCTCTTTCTCGCTCTGAATGTTCCACCGCTGATTGAGGACTTAGACGGTTTTCCTTTTGCCCCTATTAGTAGTGCCAACTTATTAATTGCATCTTTATTTGTTTATTAATCATTCCTTCCTCTCATTATCGCATCCATCTCACTCACGTGTATATTGTTTCTCATGATATGCTCCATTTTCTCCTTTTCCTTTGTATTTCAGAACCATTTGTTCATCGACTACTTCTTCCATATCATCAGTACTATTGATTTCTTCTTCCGACACTAGCCATGCTTTCATCCAAAGATGTAAGTAAAATTTATGCGCAAGACTGGACATCTCATTAAATATTTGTGAATAAAGCACCATTTCCATCCAATGAGTCGAAGAGAAATAAATCATAACTTCCTGATAAACCGACGCCAGATATCAAATGAAAGTTGATGCTTTGGAAGGTCTTTCTTTCTTGTATATAATAACTTAGAGGAACACGTAGTAGAAGAAACGCAATATGCGCCTTGAAGTCATATACCTTTGGAGGCTGCTCTTTGGGAACGCAGCCGGTTGAGACGGTTCTGAGAGTTGATGATCCCGAACCATTTTAACAGACTTTGGCTAAGGAATTTCAGATGTTGTGCAATGATATCGGTTCGTCGGTTAGTCCATTAACTCCGCTGCATCACGCCCCATTCTGACAGAAAAACGCATTTCCATTGCATTGAGATTTATTCGGTAAATGCGTTTCAATGAAAGTTTATGCACACTTTCTCATATTGGAAACAAAAATTGATATTAATCACTTGTGCGCATGATTTTTATACTATTTTTAACAACTTTTAACCATTTCCATCCCGGTTTTTTTAATGCAACATTCCAAAATGTGCAAAAAAAAAGGTGGATGGAAACGCAGCTAGTGTGGAGTGAGGATAAAGTAAGTTCCTAAACAAAGTAGACAGCCTCATGGGGTTGTTTTATTTTGTTCCCCTTGAGCGATTAATGTGGGCTGGGTACTGAGTGTGGTGACGATTGTCCAGACACATTAATGCAGCCACGCCACTAGGGGGAGCACTAGCCTTAAGAATTAATTTGTCGCGAGCTCAGAAGTTTCCTAGTTGATTGAGAGTGAAGTCACTGATGAGCGAGCGCTGAATAATTCTGCTGTTTTCTGTATGTTTCAGAAATAAATTTGCTGCAAATAAATAAATGTGTCGCAATTGAGATAGTCTTCCTCAAACTGTGACACTATTATTACTATCTTCTATCTTCATCGCTCTCTGAAGTAGTTGTGCACTTCTGCAAAAGTTCAGGATGTTATTAACAGCACCAGAGTCCCCCAAGGGACATTGCTGGCCCCCTCCTCTTCACTCTAATAAGAAAACAAAAGTTAGCAGTTTGCGCTAAAGAACTGCAGTTTTTACTTTATAAACGTACTTTTATTATGACACATGTTTGGTAATCTACACATAATGTTTGGACTGATTTGAAACTGATTTAAAGCATTTTTTGATGTAATAGAAATCAAAGTTTCAGCACCTTTTACCAATGGGAGAACAGAGAGCCAGGAAGTGGTGCGAGATGTCAGGCTTAGCAATCGGATTGCAGCAGTCTTCAGTTGATTTTAATTTAACCACAGCTTTATTTGCTCTTTTAATCATTGCTGTGATCAACTAAAGAAATGTCTGAATAACCCACACTGTTCAGATCTTCACATTATTCTGTGTTTTGGTCTCTTTTTCTCTAGATCTGATTAGTTTGGATGTAAAGGCAGTGAGTAAAAATGAAGAGGAATTTCACTTTAAAGAGATCAACGATAAGTTCTTCCCAGACTCCAGTGACTGGGGGTACCAGTAAACCTCTAAATATAGCCACGGGAAGATGTATCTCCTGCCAACAATGTGGAAAAAGTTTCAACCAGCATTCAAAGCAAAACAACACATGAAAACTCACTCAGCAGAGAGACCTTACACTAGCCAACACTGTGGAAAGAGTTTCAGATGGAAATCAAGTTATGATCACACCGGAGAGAAACCACACAATTGTAAATTTTGTGAGAAGAGCTTTATTCAGCAAGTACATCTTGTTTACCATATGAGGACTCCCACAGGAGAGAAACCTTACACATGCCAATAGTGTGAAATGAGTTTCAGAATTAAAATAAGTTATGACAAGCACATGATTGTTCACACACAGTTGGCAGCAAAACTATAAAAGGCACATGTAAACTCACTCTGGAGGTAAATTATACTCGTGCACACTGTGTGGAAAGAGTTTCAGCTGGCACCAAAGTTATAAAAGGCATATGGAAATTCACAGTGGACGGAAACCATAAAAATCTAAGTGTTAATGATTTATGTTTGAAGAGAAAATCAAATCTCTATATTTGATGGAGGTTCTTCCAAACATCTTGGAGGACTAAGCACAGAACTTGGAGCCATTGTCCTGCTACAGAATACCTTTGTTGTCACCTCACTGGGTGACGTGTGTGTGTGTGCGTGCGTGTGTGTGTGTATTGCCCTGAGATGGATTACCGGCCTGTCCATGGTGTACCCCCAACCTATGGATACAGGCTCCAGTAGACCCCGTGATCCTCTAAGTATCTGATGAACAAACTGCTTCAGCTGCAGCTGAATATTTAAAAATATGATGCGTCAGTCCAGAGCACTTGCTGCTATTTTTTTGCACCCAGTTCTCATGTTTTCGTGAATGCTTGAGTCACTTGGCCTTGTTTCCACATCAGAGGTGTTACTTTTTGCCTACAACTCTTTCATGAAGACTTTCTCCAGACAACAAATGGGCGTAACGTGTTTCCACGAGTTACCCCGGGTCAGTAGTCTTGACGGCCTCTTGAATTGTTTTCAATAAATGCAGAGGTGCTCTTTCTCCATCAGCCTGTAACCAATCTTGGCAGTGCTGGACTCATTCACATGACATTTTATGTCAATTAACATTGAATGTGTGTAATTGATTTGAAAATGGCATTTTAGGGACTGGGTGGTGCAGTGGGTAGCACTCTGGCCTTCCAGTTAGAAGTGCTTTGGGTTATTGTCCTGATTAAATGAATTATTTTTCCACTTTGAGCTCAAGAGCACTCTGGATCTGGTTTTTATTTAGGATGTCTCTGTACATGGCTGCATTCATCTTATTATTAAAGTATTAGTTCTACAATCATAGACATTGTGTTCATGATTAATTAAGCCCTTTGAATAACGTAAAACAAATTATAGTGGTAACTATTAGCCACTAAGAGGCTTGGTGGTGGGAGTGGAGTCCATGACGCGATATAACATTTAATTATTTATTTAGGTGAAAAAATATTCACTTGCCTTCCCATGTGACTCAATTGAAATTTACAATCAAAAACACTGCTACACATACCTTGCACCTCAACAACAAATCACAAATCATATTACAAAACAAGACAGTAGAACACATTATAAGCAAACCTTTGACACCAAAACTTCTACTATGTCAACATGAAAGTCAAGAAGACCGTTTTTAAAAGAGACTCAACCTTCAAAGAGAGAGAAAAAAATGGTTAAAGCATGCCCAAAGGTGATCACGCCTCAGTCCAGTAGATGGCGGGCGTGCACCATCAAACTGCTAGTGGAAACAACAGAAGAAGAAGGACTTTTATTTTGGTTTCTTTGATTTCGATTTTTTTCCTCGTTGTTCGTCTGGGAAAAGGTTTGTGATATTTAAGTGTTTTTAAGACTCTTTGGTGAGAGACCTCATCGCATTGGGTCATGTTAACGGTAATTCGTGCACGTGTGAACGTTTTAAGAGGCTTAATTGTCTTTTCCCCAGAATCAAAATTCTCATCCGTGTCGAGGGGTAACGTAGCATTGATATAAGATTAAATAAATATTAAACATTAAATAGATAAAGCGGACTGGATAGTGATCTAGAGGTGAGAGGGGAAATAGCCCCTGAAAATGCAAACATTTAATACGTTTGCATTTAACGATTTCATGATTATTGAGTCATTTGATAACATTTAACTTATATCTATCAAAACTTCTCAGTAGGCAACACATCTAACATTGAATGTGAAAGGCCTATTCTCTGAGCCAATGTTGAATTAATTAAAATATCTGATCTTTTGTCTTATACGGATTATTGAAATGTAAAGATGTTACGCCATACTTTCATACTTCTATAGAATTATTTATGTATGCCTATCACATGTGTCTTGTTATTTAAATTGCATTCAGACATTAACTTCTAGTTAAATTCTGATTTCAAAATAAAGAATAGAGGTTCGCTTCACATTTGTGAATGGTGAATTTATCTAAAAGTTAACAAAACATTCTGAAAGAAAGTTGAAAGCAGGGCAGAATGTGATTTCTAATCTAGTAGTCTAATCTTCAAAAAAAACAATAATTAAGCTTTTTCCTTTTCCTGGGTACCCATGCTGAAGAGAGGTGAGGATAAGCGGCAGCCCCTTTGCTTTCCCTACGTAATTTCCTTTTTTTTAATCATCCACAAGTGACGCACTTCCAAGAAAGCATTGGTTTGTACATTTGATGACGTTTTGTTTTGTTTTTTATGGGAATTCATATGTTGAGTATAACGTTTACTTTTGAGTAATAACAAAAATGAAAGATCTCTGCTATTCGTTGGTATTCAATAACTGGGTAGTCCTTTCTATCAGTATTAAAGTATGATTTTAATAAACAAATGTGTTTGTTTTTAATCCTTGACAGAAACTGCTGGAGAGCCAACTGATTCCAGAGAACCCAGTTTTGTAAAGATGGCATTAATTAAAGAGGAGAGTGAAGATGTGAAGATTCAAGAACCGTTCCGAGTCAAAGAGGAAGATTCAGAGGAGACAATAGGTGGAGTTTTTATTTGTTGTGGAGATTTAAAATTTAGTTTTAAATTGGCCTTCAGATATTAGTACTCAAGACCTTTTTAACCAAGATTAAGACACATCTAAGACTAGAGAGTACCAGCTCCAAGACAGATTCGAGACCAGAGAGTATTAAGAAGACCAAGACGGAAACCAGACTGTACCAGGACCAAGGCATGGCGGAAACCAGAGAGTACCAGGTCAATGACACGACTGAGACCAAAGAGTATTTAGTCCAAGACACGACTGAGACCAGAGAGTAGTAACACCAAGACATGGTCAAAACCAGGGCACAGAAGAAGTTAAAGAGTACCAGGACCACGGCTGAGACTAGAGAGTATGTCATGGCAGAGATCAGAGAGCACCACGACCAAGACACAACAGAGACTAGACAGTAATGAGACACAACTGAAACAAGAGAGGACCAGGACAAAGATATGACAGAGTCCAAAGCATTCCAGGTCCAAACACAGCAAAGACCAAATAGTATTAGGACAAAGACATGGCCAAAACCAGACAGTATCAAAATCAAGGCAGAGGAAGAGACTAAAGAGTACTAGGACCAAGACAGGGCTGAGATCAGAGAGTATCAAGACTAAGATATGGCAGAGACCAGAAAATACCAGGACCGATAAACAACCAAGACCAGAGAGTGGCAGGACTCAGCTGAGACACAGCCCTCTCCAACCAACTTTAACGGACTGGCATTTTATGAGTCAAATAAATGTTTGTCTCCTTCTCAAAGTACTTGATTACCTTACGACTGTTAGAAATCACAGAGGTCAGGCTTTTCTTTGTTGTCGACGCCACAGTTTGGACTTTTTTTTTCCTGAAGCTTTTGACAGCATTTTAATTAATCTTTTTATTTTTAGATCCTTTGGATGTAAAAACCGAGGCACTGACTGAAAATGAAGAGGAAGATCATTTTGATTTATTCAATGAAAAATCATCTTCACAGACTCCAGTCACTGACTATCAAAGAAAACCTCGAAATCGAGCGACACCGAGCTGTGTCTCTTGCCAACAGTGTGGAAGAAGTTTCAGTAGTCATTCCAAACTCGAACAACACATGAGAATTCACACAGGAGAGAAACCGTACACGTGCCAGCAGTGTGGAAGAAGTTTCGGTCGAAAAACATACCTTGATAACCACATGAAACTTCACAATGGAAAGAAACCTTACACGTGCCCACATTGTGGAAAGAGTTTCATTTGGCAACAAAGTTATACAAGGCACTTGAGACTTCACACTGGAGAGAAACCTTTCTCTTGTGAACAGTGCGGAAAGAGTTTTCGTCGAAAAACGGCTCTTAATTTCCACATGAGGACTCACACTAAGGAGAAACCTTACACATGCTCACAGTGTGATAAATGCTTCAGTCGAAAAGTATACCTTGATTTACACATAAGAACTCACACTGGAGAGAAACCTTACGCTTGCCAACAGTGTGGAAAGAGTTTCAGTCGAAAAGAGTACCTTGATTTACACACAAGAATTCACACAGGAGAAAGACCGTATGTATGCCAACAATGTGGAAAGAGTTGCAGTCGAAAAGCAGACCTTAATTACCACATGAGGATTCACACCGGAGAAAAACCGTATACTTGCCTTCAGTGTGGAAAGACGTTTAGGGTTCAAAGTAGTTGTGACAGGCACATGATGACTCACACAGGAGAGAAACCTTTCTCATGCCAGCAGTGTGGAAACCGCTTCAGTAGAAAAGCGTACCTCAATTTCCACATGAGAGTTCACACCGGAGAGAAACCTTACAAATGCCAACACTGTGGAAAATGTTGTGCTCGGAAATCAGACCTTAATTACCACGTAAAAATTCACACCGAAGTAAAACCTTTCAATTGCCAACAGTGTGGAAAGAGTTTTTGGGTTCAAAGCAGCTATGAAAGGCACAAGGATTTTCACGTAGTGAAACTTTACTCTTGCCAACAGTGTGGAAAGACTTTCAGTTGGCAACAGAGTTACACAAGGCACATGAAAATTCACACTGGAGAGAGACCGTACAGTTGTGATCAGTGTGAAAAGAGTTTTTGTGTTAAAAGTAGCTATGAGCGGCATGTTAAAATTCATACCGGAGAGAAACCTTACACTTGTCAACAGTGTGGAAAGAGTTTCGGTGTTAAAAGTAGCTACAATCGGCATGTGAGAGCTCATACTGGAGAGAAACCTTTCTCTTGTGAACAGTGTGGGAAGAGTTTCAGTGAGAAAAGAAACTATAAGAAGCACATTATTATTCACACCAAAGACAAGTGTAATGTTGCTCCAAGTGTGGAAAGAGTTTCACTCATCAAGGACACCCCGAAAAGCACATGAGAGGTTACAGTGGGGAGAAACCTTAAGCTTTTGAACTACGTGGATCTGACGCAAAATCCCACTTCATGAGACTGATGTATTTAAGTCAGAATACAGATTTCTGCTAAAATATGTTTGTGCACTTCAGATTAGTGCATTTCACCAATAGTAATACCATATTTTTATTAAAAATCCTCCCTTATGGGTTCTAATGGTATTGCCCATCAATAGACTTAAATGCTTAAAGGGTCAAAAAAGCTCTTTTTCGTCTAATAAGTATTTTTTTTAACCTAATTTCCCAAATACTAATGATTAATCCATTAAACTGTTCAGCAACTTCTTTTATTATTTTCAAACTCCTCCTTTTGTAATTGTTACATCTCAAGAAATGTGGATTTAAAAAATAATTACATATATTATTTATTTACAGTAATAATGACATTTTGGTAAAATGGGTATTTAATGACTTGTAATAATGAAGGTGAACGAATATAGATTTGAATTAAAGTCTGTTTTAATAAACATTATTAAAGTCTGCAGCAATCTTTTAAAACAGGTGTTCAGTTCAAAATTGGTGAGAGCCGAATCAAAGGTTATAATGACACATTAAATGAATTGATGTACAAAAGCCTACACACATGTAAACATTGGTGAAAAATAAGATCTGTAACTAATTTTGGAGGAGAATATCCAGTGAGAAGCATAATAGTCTGTGATCACTGCTAAAACAAATCTGATGATGCTTTTTTCTTTTTTTGTACATAAAATGCACAATAAAAATGTAAATGTTTCACTTAAAAAAAAACAGTCTGTTTCTTGATTTATTTTTTGCTTACATTAATCAAAATCCTTACATCACATAAGAGTAATGCAAGTAAATGCAATTGTCTCAATATAATATACCATCCAGACAGGGTCCCTACACTTGAAAGGGAGTGAGAAGAGGATCTTGGTTTATAAAGGATCATCCCGTGTCCAAACATCTATTGCTCCACAATCCGCCTAATGGACGTTTATTGCTGGCCATAGTCTTCTCTCTGTAGTTTATGATTGTGATTGTTCTCAAACTATTCAGATGTTTTCTAGTTTCTAGATCCATTTTCAATTTGATGCTGAGTGACTCACGATATTCAGAAACCTCTTCAAAGAACACAGCGATTGAAAAGATCCAGGAGTCAGAAATGAATTGTTTTGTAACATGTCCCATGTGCTGGAGTTCACCCTGGTGAATGAGAGAGCTGCTTCGCCTTATTTGCACTTATGGGCCAAATGACATTACAGAGTATCTTGTCTTGCAGGTGTACTGGAAAGTGCACCAACTGGTGACACCCATGTGGGAAATAACCAGTGGTGTAAAGAGGACTGAAAAATCACACTCAAGTAAAAGTACCATTACTTCACAAAGGTAGAGTAAAAGTATCTGTAATAAATGACTCAAAGTACGAGTAAAAAGTAGTTCTTCTAAAACTATTCAAGAGTAGTGAAACAGAAAGAGCAAGAGGGAGATAGAAGGAAAAGAGATAGTGAGAAAAAAGGAGAACATGAAAGAAAAGAGACAGATCGATAGCATTAAGAGAATAAGGGCGAGCTGGAGGTAAAAGAGAAGAGAGGGAAATAGAAGAGAGACAGATAGAATGAAAAATGAAAAAAGAGAAAGTAGGAGAGACAGAAAGAGTAAGAGCACAAAAGAAATAAATACAGGAGAATGAAATGGAGGGAGTGAAAGAAAAAGCAAGAAAGAAAGAGGGAAAAAAGAGGAGCAAGAGCAAAATAGAGAGAACGGGAGAGGAAGAGTGATATAGAGAGCGTAAAACAGTAGAAAGACAAAAAAAGACAGAGAATTGCTTCATAATTAAACATTCAAAACTATTTTCCTGACAATTGAAACGATAAAATAAAATAAATTTGTATTGATGTGATTGCATTGGATTGGTTAAATTACTAGATCTCATTTTTGGGGATCGTTTCTCAACACAATTTGATTGGACAGGATAGGTGCCAATGCCTGTAAAAAAAGTAGCTAAGGCAGGTTGCAGAAAAAGTAGAGCAGTGAAAGTCCAGATACAGAGCTAGAAAAGTACTCAAGTAAAAGTTTTTAAATCTAAATTACAATTAGTGAGAAAAACTGCTCAATTACAGTAATTTGAGAATTTGTAATTAGTTACTAACACTGGAAATGACAACATCTGGAGGGAAGTGATTGGGAGTAACCTGATCAAAACCCGAGCGATGTTCTGTTGCTGGACTTCTGTTCTAGCCACAGTTTGTCCGTAACGAACATGTCCACCAGTACACATGGCATCAGGACACCCTAGGCCGTAGGTCAATGGTCGACTTTTTACCTGCTTCATCTGACCTCCGGCGGCATGTTTTGTGTGAACAGAGGGGTGGAGGTGTCGACTGATCACCACCTGGTGGTTAGCTGGACAAATTGGCAGACCCAAACATACTGTGAAGGTTTGTAGGGAACTTTTAGTGGAACCCTGTCAGAAAGATCTTCAACTCCTATTTCCGGCAGAGATTCAACTAGATCTCGAGTGATGTTGGAGATGTCAAGTATGAATGAACCATGTTCCCCATCTCTCTCATTGAAGAGGCCCCTCTGAGCTGTGGCTATGAAGTCTTCGATCCTATGGTGGACACCGGATCTAAGAGTCTGTCAAGCTAAAGAAATTTGGCTGGCTCGTGGGACTCTTGAGGCAGCTGATGGGTAATGGCAGGCCAAGCAGACTGCAGTGGTTCTAAAGGAGAAAACTCTGGTCTGAGAGGAGAAATGAATATTGTTTGGCTTTGAAGAGATTCGGGCAAACCACTCGTTAGCTCATGAGGGGTAAGCAATGCATTGTCAAAACTCTTTACAGTACCCTTTCTCCTCCCAGACCAGAGTTTTCTCCTTTACAACCACTCCATTGGCCACCTGTTGTAGGAACATTTCGAGGGATCCCTCTGACATGCCTTCGATTGATGAAACAGAGACTATCGGCTCAGAAGTTGACTCTACTATCAACCAGGCTGAAGTCACCGAGGTAGTTCGGAGGAAGGTTTGGTTGGAAGGCACTGGGTGTTGAGATCTGACATGACTTCCTCAAGTCCCTGGATGATGTAGGGCTGTTTTGGTTGGCATGTCTCTGCAACATCTCATTGCATTCTGGACAGAACCTCTGGACGTGCAGATCGGGGTAGTGGTCCCTTTTTTCAAGAAGGGGCACCAGTAAGAGTGTTCTAACTAGAGAGGATTCACACTCTTCAGCCTCCCAGGGAATGTTTATACCAGGGCACTGGAAAGAAGAATCCCACCAATAGTCAAGCCTTGGATTAGGAAGAACAATGGTGTTTTGGACCTGGTTGTGGGACACCAGACCAGCTTTACACCCTCTACAGAGTGCTGGAGGGCTCATGACAGTTTGCTCAACCAGTACACATGAGTTTTGTGGATCTGCAGTAGCCATTCGACCATGAACCTCGAGAAGCCCTGTGGAAGGGTCCTTTGGGAGTATCTGATTGTTTAGTCTGACATTCCGCACCTCTTCCAGATCCTGGCTCTCTACTCTCTCTCAACTCTCATCAAAGTTTCAGCACCTTCTACCATTGTCTGTCAATGGGAGAGTGGAGAGCCAGGACCGGAAGCACTACACAACGTCACAACTTAACAATCAGATAGAGCCCTTTGCTAAGAACTGTCCAGTCCAGTACCTTCAGAGCAGAAGCTTTTCATCTCTTTTTGCAGAGGATGTGTTCATGTTGACTTCCTCAGACCAGGACCTCCAATGTGAATTTGCTGAAATTAGAGTCTGTACCTCCAAATCAAAGGTTTTGGCATGCTCCTTCCGAGTGACTCTTTCTCAGGTGGACACTTTCAAGCATCTTGTGGTCTTGTTCACAATCAACGTACCGATCCGTTGATTTACCAGTCTCTTTGTCATGACCAAAACAATGAGATCCTGGATACAGGTTGCCTTCACAGGGTGGCTATGTCCTCGCTTAGAGATAGAGTGAGGAGCTGTCACTCTGGAGGCGCTAATAGTGCAGCTGATGTTCAACATCGAGAGAAGCCAGCTGAGGTGGCTCTGGCAATTTTTCTTGATGCCTCCTGGTAGGAGGACCCAAAACCCCCAGTTCTTTTATTTTCTTTACAACTATATTTAGAAATACTGGCATGTTTACTCAAAGTGATTTCAACGATAGTTGAACACTAATTGTCAAAACCTTGTCCAAAAAAATTCAATTCAAATAAAGTGTATATATGCAACAAGCTAAACGGTAGTTGCAAGATACACCTGGGGTCATGGGAATTTGTGACTCTTCAAGCATTCTTCACTCTTCAGTCCCTTACTCATGTCCCACTGCACCACGGATTATCCCTTGAGATCCACAACCACCAGAATCTTTTTTTTTTTCAAAGTTTTTTTTTTTATATTTAAATTAACAAACTGAAATCCCTTGCATATAAAGATTCAAGTACAACTCAACAACTCAATAAAATGACAACCAGAATTATAACTCAAAGCATGTGAAACTTTATTTAGGCTCCAACCAATTCTTTGACATCAGTAAACATCCTTTTTTTATATGTTTCTTTTGATTACTGAGTGAGTTTTGCAGATGTGCATCTCACGCATCTCTCACAACTCACAGGTTTTTTCTGCATTCAGTATGCTGCTCCGTGGATAGTTGGTAGCTTGTGTGGCACGTCGTGAAATGTCTCTCTACGCTGTGCTGCTTGGCAACCGCCACCACAGTTGTCACACAAATGAGACAATGCTCCTTCCACAGAGGTAAAAAAAAACCTTTACCTCGCATTCGTCACGAAAATTAAATGATCTTTTTATGGCTCAGTCGTCTCATTTTCTCTGCGCTGCTTGTTTGTTTTGTTTTAGTGCATCATACTGACCTTTCACCTCTACCAGGGAGTAGTTCACATAGTTCATGGGTCTCTCGCCCAATGTGCATTGGATATAACAGGAAAGGGAATGAGCGAGTTGGAAAATGAATTTTTTAGAACAAGTAGGGGGCGACTCATGTGATCCTTACGGGATCTCGCAGGCATTGTCTTGGTGACCCCTGCCTTAGAGAGTGACCTGCTCTGTTAATTCCTTTAAACAATGATATGTATTATTCAATAGATGCAGCAATTTTGCTTTACAACCACGTTTAATCTGTCTATTTAAATATTATCAAACTACTATTGTCCTACTACTATCCTATTGTTGACATGTGTAAGGTTTCTCTCCAGTGTGAATTTTCATGTGCTCAATGAGCCGTCCTTTATGAGTTAAGGCTTTTCCGCAAATAGAGCACATATAAGGTTTCTCCCCGGTGTGAGTCCTCATATGATAAACAAGGTGCCCTTGCTGACTGAAGCCTTTTGCACACAGCAGGCAAATGTAAGGTTTCTCTCCAGTGTGAACTCTCATGTGCCTTTTATAACTTAGTTGCCAATTAAAACTTTTTCCACATTGGTTGCAAATGTAAGGTTTCTCTCCAGTGTGAACTCTCATGTGGTAATCTAGGTATGCTTTTCGACTGAAACTCTTTCCACACTGTTGGCAAATGTAAGGTTTCTCCCCAGTATGAACATCGATGTGTCTTTTATAACTGCTTTCAGCACTGAAACTCTTTCCACACTGCTGGCATGTGTAGGGTTTCTCTCCAGTGTGAACACTTATGTGCTTTTTATAACTACTTTTAACCCTAAAACTCTTTCCACACTGTTGGCATGTGTACGGTTTCTCTCCAGTGTGAACTCTCATGTGGTAATTGAGGTACGTTTTTCTACTGAAACTCTTTCCACACTGCTGGCACACATAAGGTTTCTCTCCAGTGTGAACTCTCATGTGAGTTTCAAAGTTTCCTTTGTTGGTAAAGCCCTTCCCACACTGTTGGCATGTGTAAGGTTTCTCTCCATTGTGAAGTTTCAGGTGGTAATTAAGGTATGTTCTCCGGCTGAAGTTTCTTCCACAGTGTTGGCAAGTGTATGGTTTCTCTCCAGTGTGAACTCTCATGTGTTGTATGAGTTTTGATTGCTGACTGAACTTTTTCCCACACTGCTGACAAGAGAAAGATCTTTTCAAACCTCTACTGAGAGGTTTTCCATGAGCGTCTGTCACTGGAGTCTGTGACGATGATTGTTCAGAGAGTAAATCAGAGCAATCATTCTCTTCTTTTTTCGGCAGTTTTTCGGTCTTCACATCAAATGCAAGCAGATCTGGGGAGAAAGACACAATGAAAATGAGCTGTTTGTCGTTTATTGTCACAAAGAACTTAATGTGATTTCAAAAAGTCTCTAGAAAAAGGGGAAAACATGATTTGAAACAGCCTGGTTCTTTTTAAAACTTCAAACTTCTTTTTTTCTAAAGCTTTATTCTGGTTTATTATTACCCACCCCCCAGCCCACTATTACCTGCGTGATGGTTACCAGTAAGGGAATGTTTTGACATTATTTCGTATCATTTTATCTTCAAACAATAAGGTGATTTCTTGTAGTTGCTAAAATAAACACATTTTTAAATTAAACCACTCTGGTGAATGTGCGTCTACATCTTAATCGGGATCAGATTCTGGCTCATAAAGGTACGTTTGTATACCGTTTCCTCCAAATGCTATTACAGCGTCCATCAACGTTGTGTCATCGTCTATCGATAAAATGTTGATCGCTCAGTATTGAAGTTGTTCGTAATGAATCACTCTAATCTCTACGTTGACGGACAGACAGTAACTTTGCATACACGTCATGAATATGCAAATCAGTAACCAATAGGCGAGTAACTGGGGAATAGTTATAATGGAAAACATTTGCATTCACATTTTCAGAATAAACCTAGGCTACAAAATTACAAGATTGAAAGTGATTTTAAATAAAAATAGAGGCTTTTCGAGTAAAATAAATCACTTCTCCCAAACAACTAATATATTATTTAATATTAAACAGTGTCATGACCCCTTTAACAAACTCTTCCTAGACATTATATAACCTCCGAACTTCATCAGTCTTATCTTAAGTTTTGTCGGATGTTAAATTGCAAAGTGTTTTTTTACTTCGATAAACTATGTACGCTCAGCAGCCGGCAAAAGTCGACATTTTACCATAAAAAGCAAGTTGTTAGAACTCAGCTACACTGTCAAGTTCTTCAAGGACTTTGACCAAACTGCCCAAACTTGATAAAGGCCTTCACATCTTGAGAAATGAAATTTGTACTCAAAGCTCTGAATTCCACAAAAATTGGTTTTATTTGTGGGTCTGTTCCCAGGACATGCCAGGGCTTAGGTTATAAACCTATACAAACAAACATGACAATAAATGTACAAAGAAACAAAGAACATCCACATATTTGAAAGTCTCTTTCCTACCAGTGGTCCTCTCAAGCTGTGAGCTTTGGTCTCTCCTCTTTTTGCTGCTGGACTTCTTTTTACATTGTTTGGTTCCTTTTTTACAGACCAAAACCCTCATGCTCTTTAATGAGACACCTGGTCACAGCAGAGGTGTCACATGGGCACCAATAGCCAATCAGCTTCTTCCTTTTTTATTTATTTTTATTTAATAAACCCAGATTGCTTCAACATACACAAATTTACCAACTATACGGTCCACGTCTGATACACTCTATATAGTGCCACCAGGAAATACGCTGTTGCTGTTGGAGGTGCCAGAGCTTTCCGTTAAACATCGCTTTGAAAGTGTATCTTAGTGTGGAAGAGGGCCAGAGGCTCTCTGGTAAGGTGAGGCAGAGGCAGGAGTACTCCACAGTGGAGTTTTTTATTTTCGTTCACCAGACACCAAAATAAATAATAAATGTATGAAACAAAACACAACACATCTAAAAACCAAACACTGTGCTATACCAACGAAATCAAACATTTGCGTGATAGCAAAAATAAATAAATAAATAAAAAAAAAATAAGTAAACTTCAAAGGGCTAAATCTGACTGGCTTTAGCCAGGAAAATGATCCTCCAGGACGTTCTACTTTGCTGTAGTTAAGTGCGCCCAATCGTGGCTTTCATCAGTCTTGGTTAGAGACTCACAACAGCCTCTGTTTGACTCTGGTCTCAAACAGAGTTCTCTTCGTCTGGGCGGGAGCCCTTCCTCTCCCCTCTCTCGGCATTGGTTGAGAGCCCCTTACATACGCTCCTTTCGTTTTTCCCTAATTGGGAGAAACCACTCACCAGGGGAACTCAGGTAAATATATTTTACTTTGCACACATCTATTGTGGCTCGTTCACTAAGAAAAAAAAACATCTGTTCTCTGGGGATGGGCAAGGGGATCATCACAAAATGTTTTTGATAAACGGCGGCTAATCATTTTGTCTTTGACCCCCCTGTCAGACCTGTTGTTTTCTCAGTAACTGTTGAAGCATGTCACAAAAGCTTTCAAAACTCACGGTTATTTCAGCATGAGCAGAACAGTGAGTCCATTTACAGTTTGAAAGATAGGTCAACAGCTCTTATGTTTCAGCAAATCGGAGATGTGCATCCCATTATTGGTGGCTGCATGAACCACTTGCGCTTATTGTTTAGACAGGTCTCCGAGCCCAACACTTAAAAGTAACGCTGAAGAATGATTTGGTTAATTTAGGCTTTTAAAAATGAAAGATCTGTAATAATTTCACACACCAAAAACAGCTTATATTTGATTGTGCATGACTCAATATTACTGGTATTTATACATGGTTTAATATGCTTTTATCAATAACATTTACTGTCTTAAGTCTTTGAGGACTGAAACTGCACCTGTTTGCTCCTCTGGATCTTCTTCTTTGACCGTGACTTCCTCAATCTCCAGATCTTGACTCTCCTCTTTAATAAATGCCATCCTTTTGCAGGAGTTCCCTGGTGTAGGTAGCTCTCTGGGATTAAAAGAATAAACAAACAAACTAAATCTCTGATTGGGTTTTCAATTGTTGCAAATTCTTCAAGGATCGTGAGGTGATATCTCGCTAAACTGATTGAAGCCGCTTTGAACAATGCATCGAATTCAATGCATTCGGTTTACCGAATTCAATGCTAATGACTCGTTTAAACGTTTATGTTTCACTCGCTGCCAAGAAACCCCTAAGAAAATAACAGAGCGAACTGAAATGCGGCTTTTCTGTACTACGCAACATGCCACTAGTACAAAACAGGTGCCAGTGAGGATTTATTGTGGCATTCTTATATCACAACAAATAAAGCTAAGTTAAAGTTACCATAGGTTGTATTAAATGCTTAAAATTACAAACCTTTATTTAGTGAGGAACGGCGTATTGTTATGACGTATTTAAACAAAACCAAATAAAAGTCCCAAAGGCAAGATCTGCACCGAATGAAGAAAATCTGCACCGTATGAAGATACTAACTCTACATTAGTATCACCGAAAAGAAAAGCGGTACTAATGTAGACATAACTTTTGAAGTTAAAGATATATTGTTTTACTATGGACATAATGAGTTTACAGTGTGGTATATTGTTAATATACGGACAATTCTTTATACACAAATGTAAGTGAAATGGGGGGAAAACATTTTTATTTATAATTATATAAAAATTATTAAATTAGTATAATATAAATAATAAATGTGTATAAATAATAAAATGAGTCACTTTTAAAAATGAGTCACTACCTCCATACACTATTGGGAACAAAAAATAGAGAAGCGATTAAAACAGTTACATATTTGAAAGTATTAAACACGTTAATTTAATTTACGTTATCATATTATCATTTGTACTTGCTGCTCATTTGCTCTACCTGTATGTTTCTCGTTGTAAGTGAATGCCCTTGTATGTTAATTTATTTTTCTGCAATAAAAATGAAAGACCCCCCCCCCCCCTGAAACGAGTTGTAAGCACTAATAAATCTCAAAATTATTAAATGCGACATTTTGTTCAATTTATCCACTTTATATTTACAAAAAACTTTACCCATTTTGTTTATTCCTAAAACGAGCAATTAGAAAAACAGAACATATAATAATAGTTGTAAATATGCACAAATATAGAAGAAGATAAATGTTTATGTTCTTAAAATAATTAAGTTAGCGATTTAAACATAGATAAATTTCTAGAAGTTTGGTTGTTTTAGCTAGACTAAAGTACAGTGTTCAAGGAGCACTTATTTTTATGTTTATTAAAATATATTTTTAAACGATTTTTTTGTCTTTAGAATAATTTACTGTGACAAAACTTTTAATAACTTTTATTTTGGTTTTAGTAGATGATGTCATAATGCTGCACCGCACTGCTACGATTATTGAGATTCGTCTGAAGACAGGTTTGTAATTTTAAACGTTTAATGTGCGTTTCTTCGAGTAAATACACCTGAAATTGATAAGTAAATCACTATCCGGCAAAACCAAATAGATTCAAAAACATTTGCAAACTGTTACACGCAGAGCGTTTTTATAAAATATATTTCCTTAATCAAGCATTATTACTGTAAATACTGAGCATTTAAGATTTTTGTCATATAAAATTTTCAGTTTTATCCACATTCTTAGGTGTGTACATATATTAATAATTGTTTAATATTTAATTTTAAATATAATTGCCCTGCTAATAACAGCTTAATCAGCTCATCTAATGTTATATTGCATGAAAAAAAAAGAATGGGTGCTGCTGACTTTTGCATATGGCAGTACTTTATTTAATGTTTATCACATTTATTTTAAAACAATCTGTTTTTGGGACGAGAAAATAAACATCAGCTTGTGTTCACAAAAGCTTCACGAAACATTAGACATCACCAGAGTTTGAAAATAGAGTTTAAAATGAGCAGAAATTATGTGATCAAATCAGTGTTTGACAGCACTTTTTTTCTTTCACTTAAAGCTTTGTGATAAATTAAACGTGTCTAAAGTGTTGGCACCCTTTATCTGTTCAGGTACCTGGTTCCATCTGCTGGCAGCATAGTAACCCATAGAGGATTTTCCCCGTTTTGGTGATTCTGGAAACCGGCGTATCGGATTTCTGATCTGATTTGTAGTTTACAAAACAATTATTGTTATTTTTAATTCACAAATAGCTCAACACTAACATACACAGCAGATTTGCCACCCACACACCAAACAGAGCTCTCAGAAAGCCAATCAGTGATTGATCTTGAGTTCTGTCTATGTTCTGTTAAACACAGAGAACAAATGCCAGAGGGGCAACCTGCACCAGGGAATTCAGTCTTGTGAAGATGGCATTTATTAAAGAGGAGTGTGATAATCTGGATATAGAAGAAGTCATAATCAAAGAAGAAGATCCCGAGGAGGAAACAGGTGCAGTTTGAATCTCATCAATCACTAATCTGAGCCTCGTTCAGATCGGCTTCTTCACTCAAATGTAGTTTTTATGTTTTAAAAGATGTGATGCAATTGAGTAAAATACACTTTTGACACACAAGAGGTCCCAGAACACATAGGGGAACACATTTTTTTAATCCCCAAATTGCCTTTAGTTGCTTAAGGAGTGAAAAAAAGCCATTTATTTACATGTAACAGTTTTATTGTAAAATTTAAGACTTAAAACTTACTTTTGAACTTTGTGCAAATTAAAAACTTAATTAAAGCGGTAAGCAGCGATCAGAGGGTATTCACCACTCCGACATCATCACGTATGTTCTGTGGCCTGTGTACACTGTTGATGTGTTCAGACAAGAACTGTTAAAGTAGTTGGTAAATTTGGGACTTTTCTGATATTCTATAGTTGAGTTATAAGAACTTGGTTTTTATGGTGAAATGTCGACTTTTGATAGTCGCTGTGCGTACATAGTTTGACAAAGTAAGTAAAAAAAAAAAAAAAAAAAAAGTTTAGTTTAGCATTTTCTTAATTTTCACCTCTGACATACCTTAAGATAAGACTGATGGAGTTTGGAGATGAACTGACATAATCTCTAGGAGTTTGTTAAAGTATGATACTTGCAAAGTTAACATTTTTATTTCAAAATTATTGACTTCTCTTTTGGAGAGTGTTTTGGAAACTCACTCCAAGAGACCTTTTTTTGTAGGTCTTGGTATCTTATATAAATCTGAAAGTCTGAAATAGCCGTATAAAACAGCAATATTTCATGTTGCCACTAGGTGGGGATAATACTGACACTGTAAGTTGAAATGTACATGAGACAAGTACGTTGAGACATGTACTCTCAACATAACAAACGGATATGGTTTGTCTAGGTAGATGTTCTTTATATATGTGTGTTATGTACAAACTGCAAAAACTAGACAGCACGAACTGTAACAAACTTACATTGTATGTTCAGGTAGTCTTCCTATTCTTCTCACTCCTGCACCTTTCCCTCTCACCTTCTCCAATCCCTTATCCACTCCCCTTTTCCGTTTATCACCACCTTGTCCTGACGCAATTAACATAAACTGGTTCGTGGGAAAAAAACTAATAAATATCTACATACAGTCACTGCTTCAATCCGGAAGAGGAAACACCCTCAGGTGTTTAACTCCCCTGGAAATAACAAAACTGTCCAACTCAGCGACGTATCTACTCTCCCATGTGATGGCTTTTGAGCAAGACAGGACAACAAGAAGTTGTTTTATTAACAACTTCCTGTTTGTCAAAAATTCTACTTTCGACGACCACTGTGGCCACATCATTTAAAAGACAAGATAAGAATGTTTAGAAATCTAGAGTTTTTAGAGAAATTTAGAGAAATCTTAGAGTTTAGAAATCTCTAGGGGTTGTTTGTATAAGTACAGCACTCTCTTTCAATTTTGAAAACGTAATCGTATATCTTATATTAGTTAAATTTAGGTCTTGGTATCCTACAAATTTGTGTCAAATTTCATTCGCCTACGACAAACTGTTCGTGAACCATAAGCTAAAACTTATGTTATAGAGCCATTTTGCCACACCAACTTATACATTTTCACATGTTCTGACTTTTCAAGCTCATTTATGCCCTCAAAAATGCTCCAAAAGCCTTGAAGCAATAATAACCAGAGCAGATACATTATGGGTTATATGCACCTTCAGTGCTCGAGCCTTAAATATTTCTTAAATTTCTTAGATTTTTTTCTAGAAAACCGTGACTGGTCTCACCTTTCTACGCTTCGGCTTACCTGTGATTTTTCCTTGGTCTTAACTAGAACTGTGCCTCTGGTCTTCCAATTCTTAAATCTGCTTAAATTTCTTGAGATTTCTGTTCCTTCCTCTAAAGTAAACCACAATGTTCAACAATCATTGTTTTCAGCTCATCTGAGAGTTGTTTTGGGGCTCCGATGTTTCCACTCTTTAGAGAAGATGCAAAGAGGAGAAACACTCACAATGGGATTTACCTGTGTGTAGAGGTCAAGGGTCACTGAGGAAACCAAACCAATTTTGAGTTCTAATATTAGAGATAAAGGTATTGAAATGAATAAAAATGACACATCCCTAATTGTATGACACATGTCTAATTGTGTTTAAATAAATCGTGGACACTTTTCATATATATCACAGTATTTGTCTCCAATATCATACATTTACCTTAGATTTCTTATCCAGACAACCAATGATTTATCAAGGAAACTTTACAATAGTGACCACCATGCTTTTGCTTCAGGACTAAGTGAATATTTTAAATTGTTAATTTATTCAAGGGGTGAATAAAATGCTTATTTTCGTTTTTTACTCCTGCCACCCTGTGACAATACTTACAATAATATAATAGTATTCTTGTTATACTAGAATGTAAAAAGTTTGCTCATTGCTACAAATATATTTACGGACAAACTGTTGAGGTATTACTTAAACAAGTATACTGTATTGGTTTTCCAATTTTCTTGTAATAAACCGTTGAATTTTTTTTATAGAGCCGAGGACACTGGATGTGCAGACTGAGACACTGACCAAAATCGAAATCGAACCCGACTTCAGCTTTATTTCTGACAAATCGGTGACTTCCTCACAGATTACAGTGACTTTGTGTGACGCAGAAACTCTGGAGACGACGACTAGAAGTGGGTGCTCTGGAATTGATAGTGGGGAGAAACCATACACTTGCCAACAGTGTGGAAAGAGTTACAATCTGCAACAAAGTTATAAAAGGCACCTGAGAGTTCACACCGGAGAGGAACCTTACACTTGTAAACTGTGTGGAAAGAGTTTCAGATGGCAACAAAGTTACACAAGGCACATCAGAGTTCACACCGGAGAGAAACCGTACAGTTGCCCACAGTGTGGAAAGCGATTCAGCCAGCACGGATGCCTTGATTATCACATGAAAACACACACTGGAGAGAAACCTTTCGTGTGCTCTTTGTGTGGTAAGAGCTTCTGTCTCAAAATGCACCTTGATTTCCACACGAGACTTCACACAGGAGAGAAACCCTACACATGTCAACAGTGTGGAGAAAGTTTCAATCAGCATTCAAAGCTTAAGGAACACATGAGTGTTCACACTGGAGAGAAACCCTTCACGTGTGAACAGTGTGGACGAAGTTTCCATCAGCAGTCAAAGCTTAAAGCTCATATGAGAATTCACACTGGGGAGAAGCCTTTCACGTGCCAGCAGTGTGGAAAGTGTTTTTGTCACAAAGGGCACTTTGATTACCATATGAAGACCCATACTGGAGAGAAACCGTATGTGTGCTCTTTGTGTGAAAAGAGATTCAGACAGAAATCCCACCTCAGTAACCACCTGAGACTTCACACTGGAGACAAACCGTACACGTGTGAAGAGTGTGGAAAAACATTCTGTGATCAAGGAGCCCTTATTTCCCATGGGAGAACACACAGCGGGGAGAAGCCTTATGCATGCCAACAGTGTGGAAAGACATTCAGTCAAAAGGGAAACCTTAATTACCACATTAGGATTCACACTAAAGAGACTCTCTGCTCCGATGCACTTGTCACATTTACATGTCCATCAAACTAATAAAAAAGGAACAGAATGATCTTTTGATTCATTCATTCATTTTCCAACCCTCTTATTCCCTTTCTGGGTCATGGGCGTCTGCCGGTGCCTATTTCCAGCGCACATTGAGGCGGTGGTACACCCTGGACAGGTCACCAGTCCATCACAGGGCAACATTCACTCACACATTCATACAAATATTCAAAATTTATTCGATACTGAGAAACAGTAGCAGCCAAATTCACTCAGTTCACTCAAAGACATTATAACCCTCTTGATGGGCGATGATGCTCGGAGCAGAGCACCGGAGGAGGTAGTGCTGCCAAGGAGATCCTTCCCGACAACCACCGAAGTTTCAGATCAAAGTAGCGAGAGGATCACATCATCGTAATCACGCGAAAATTATAACTGTGTGGACGAAACGCTGAAATGCAAGTGTTGCAAAGTTGGCTCTGAAAAAGCAGTGCAAAAAGCCCAAATTTCAAAATAACAGCCACCCTTTCAAACCTCAAGCTTCAAGCATTCAGCTTCTGATTTGCAGATTTGCACATGGAATGGAGAAGGAGAACAGTGACACTCTGACTGAAACTCTGAAAATTAAATGTCTAGGTTACTTGCGTAATCCCTCGTTCTCTGAAGGAGGGAATGTAGACGTATGTCTGAATCCGACTGATGGGAAAGACTTTCATTGATTTGTGATCGAAGGTGTTTAGCAACCAATGTTTCCAAATCCAATTTGGACTCCTTTTCCCATCTCCAAACAGATCAAAAGCTTCATCATTAACTCAACCATGTCATGTGATGCCCATATTCACTCTTTCACATGCTCTGCTTTTTTCCACATCAGAAGCTCTCTCTCTCTGCAATGCAATGCAATTTTTTAATACATGTATAAAAAAAACATTTATTCATACATTTTAATAATTAGAAGTTTTTCTATGACCAATGTCCAATTAACATAACATTTAGTTCAGTTATTTAAAAATGATAGGAAAAGTTCGTTGTTATTATGTCTGTGTAGACACAATACACTATTTATTTTATACGCTCCTCCTCCCTCGAGATTAAAGAGAAAGTGAAACTAGACGCGTTCATTTCTTTCACACCTGAGCGGGCCGAGTTTACTCGAATGAAATACATTTAGAATCGGTTTGATTACTTCTACAGGACTTTAATCAGAGAACAATGGAAATATTCCTTCTTTGACAGAGAAGAATCTTTTGTTCTTGGGAGTTTGTGAAGGTTCTCTTCAGGTGAGCGGCTCAAAATCACTTCCGTGTTTACCTGCAGAACAAACTTCCGGAAGAGAAGCGTTTTAATATCAATAACATGATTATCTTTACTCTTAATTGTTCATCATTAAGATGTATTTATTCTAAATGAATGAGAAATATTATTATATTATTACAGATCAGATGTTTAGTGTTCAGGAAAGTTTGCGGATTTTTCACAGATTGTTTCTCAACAGTTCAAGACGCTCTTTTGCTTTTTAAAATTACGTAGCAATCCAAAAGATTTTCATGAAAACATGTTTTTCTCCGCATTCATTGAAACATATTACCATCTGACTGAGTATCTTGACTTAGACCGAGTGGAGGGAGTCCAAGATGGCGTATTGCTAACTTGACTTGCTGAGCTCTGCTGAGCAAGCTTTTAAAACGGTATTTATATTATGCTTTCGAGTTGAATTTTAGTATATCCGTCCACCTCTACCGTTCTGCCCTCTCTGAGATTCAGAATATGAAGTCTTACTACGGAGAAAAAAAAAGAGATTTATCGCAGCATTCCGACAAGATGGACTTCCATAATTACACCGCTGCGAGAGGAACTTTAACTGAGTTCAGTAAAGTTAGCTGCAGATTCACGGATTCGGTTTTCTCTGCTCAATAGCTCGAGACCAGAATGTTCTTAGTAAACAAATAATACCTATTTTTAATCTGTGTTATGTAGCGGACAAACTACAAAACCTTTTTTTTATCAAAACAAGTTTCCCTCTGCATTCGCAGAAACACATTACTGTCTATGAGCAACCCGCTGACATGGAATCACTTAGGGACCGTCTGCAAATTATCAGATCCAAAATATGTTTTACCCAGAATATGCTTCATAACTTAATTCTAAATTGTTCTATTACAACCAAAATCAAGCAACACGCCACTCCTCACCTGCATATTGTACTGCACGACTCAGTTTAAATAAATATTGAAAATATCATTTTTATACTTGATTATTTGGATTAAAGCTCAATAGCTCCTATAAAAATCACTCTTTTACCACCAAATTCAGGTCCCACACAACTGTTCTATTGTTTAACCCACTACAACACTCATTTTGTCATTTTGAGAAATGTTTAATTTTTGCAGAATTTCTTTTGGTCATTTTTAGGATCAAACCTCAATAGTTCCCATAAAAATCAGTCTATTACCTCCAAATTCAGGTCACACACAACTGTTCTAATGCTTAACCTACTACAACAATTTCCTAATTCCTAAACCCCCAAAAAATATTACTCTGAGATAATTGACCGCCGATCTGCCTACTCAACAATGATTATAAAATAGTGGCCTGGATTTAGCTAAAAGACTCAATCAGGATTCATGCCAGGAAGACACATAGCTAATAATATTCGACTTGTCCTGGATTTATTGGATTATTCTGAGCTAGTTAGTGATGACAATTTCATCCTCTTTTTGGATTTCTACAAAGCGTTTGACTCCCTTAATCACAAATTTATTTCTTTGTCTCTTAAGAAACTTGGATTTAGTGATCCCTTTTGTAAGTATATAAGAATTCTCTACAATAACACCAACTGTTGTATTAATCTTAAATGTGGTACCTCTCCTAGATTTCAATTATCAGGAGGAGTTCGCCAGGGCTGTCCTGTCTCCCCTTATTTATTTCTTATAGCTGCACAAATTCTTTCCACCTCTCTTTCGAGTAGTGCTCTACGAGTATTACTGTTGATAATAGGCATATACTTTTTACTCAATTAGCCGACGACACTACTTTGTTCCTTAAAAATGCATCACAATCACAAATTCCAGTTGCTATTGAACTTATACATTCTTTCTTTGGAGCTTTAGGTTTAAAGCTAAATCTCAAGAAATGTGAATTGTTAGCTATTAAAACTTGTTCCTCTCCTCTTTACAGTATCCCAATTAAATCACAGGTAACTTATCTTGGTGTGTCTATATGTAAGGATGAAAAAGCTAGATGCAGATTGAACTTTGGCCCTGTTATTGAGAAAGTTAAAAGGAAAATTAATTCATGGTTACAGAGGGATTTATCACTAAGAGGCCGAACTCTGTAATTGCTAAAGCTGAAGGTATCCCACGAATAACTTATTAGATTAGATTAGATTAGATTCAACTTTATTGTCATTACACATGTGGGTACAAGGCAACGAAATGTAGTTAGCATCTAACCAGAAGTGCGTTTTGCAGTGCAATGAGTTTAAATAGCAATAAATAATTAGCAATATATATAATATATAAAAAAATATATATGTACAGAAGAATATATATATATATATATATATATATATATATATATATATATATATATATATAAGATGTACAACAGGTAAGTTAAATATAAAACGGGATTAATAGGGAATATACAATGTGTAGAAACATTATATACATTGTGCAGGTATGAAGAGTTATATACAGTGTGCAGATACATTACATACATTGTGCGAGTAGTAATGTAGAGATGTAATGTGCAATGTGCAAATGAACAGTGGTTATGTATGAGTGTGAGGAGATAAAGTGATGTAGTGATTCACGTTTATCGATAGTGTCACTGGGTGGAGGTGGAATTCAGCAAGGAAACAGCCGTTGGGAAAAAGCTGTTCCTAAACCTGTTTGTCTTTGTCCGGAGGCTTCTGTAGCGCCTGCCAGAGGGCAAGAGCATAAAGAGTCTGTTGGCAGGGTGATTTGAGTCCTTAATGATTTTGCGTGCCCTGCTGAGACAACGCTTCCGGAAAATTTCCTCAATCCTGGGAAGTGGGACTCCTACGATGCGTTGGGCAGTTTTCACCACCCTCTGCAGCGCTTTCTGTGTAGACACTGTGCAGTTCCCATACCAGACAGTGATACAGCTAGTCAAGATGGTCTCGATGGTGCATCGGTAGAAGTTCACCAGGATGTCGGAGGAAAGGTGGTTCTTCCTAAGAGCCCTCAGAAAGAAGAGGCGTTGATGAGCCTTCTTAATTAGGCTGGAGCAGTTCTTAGTCCAAGTGAGATCCTCAGAGATGTGAACACCCAGAAATTTGAAGTCAGTGACGAGGTCTACAACCTTTCCGTTGATGTGGATCGGTGTTTGTGTGTCACTTTTCTCTTTCCTGAAGTCCACAATAATCTCTTTGGTCTTCTTGGTGTTGAGCAGCAGGTTGTTGCCAGCACACCACACAGCCAGACGGTCCACCTCATCTCTGTATTCGGATTCATCGTTGTTTCTGATGAGTCCAATCACTGTGGTGTCATCTGCAAACTTGATGATTGTGTTGGAACTGTGTACAGGTTTGCAGTCGTAGGTGAACAGAGAGAAGAGGAAGGGACTGAGCACACAGCCTTGTGGAACTCCAGTGCTTAGCGTGATGGTGGAAGAGCACTGCTGGTCCAGTCGAACATGCTGAGGCCTGTTGGTTAAGAAGTCCAGGAGCCAGTTGCAAAGTGGAGCATTGATGCCCAGATCCCCAAGTTTGGTGATTAACTTGGAGGGAACGATGGTGTTAAATGCTGAACTAAAGTCCAGGAAGAGCCTTCTGGCATATGTATTTCTATTGTCCACATGAAAGAGAACAGAGTGTAGTGCTGTCGAAACAGCATCCTCTGTGCTTCTGTTCCGTCGGTAAGCAAACTGATGAGGGTCGAGGGTGGCAGGAAGACAGGTTTTGAGGTGTGACAGGACTAGCCGCTCAAAGCACTTAGTGATGATGGGAGTGAGCGCTATTGGGCGGTAGTCATTGAGGCATGATGCAGTGGAGTGTTTTGGAACAGGCACGATGGAGGTTGTTTTAAAGCAGGAGGGCACCATAGCGTGGGCAAGGGACAGGTTGAATAAGTCCGTAAGGATGCCCGCCAGCTCCCCAGCACATGCTCTGAGGACGCGTCCTGGGATACCATCATGTCCTGCAGCTTTCCGAGCGTTGATCCTGCTTAGTACTGCACTGACATCATTAGTGGAGAGTGTGAGTGGCTGAAAGTCTGCTGGGAGCTTGATCTTGTTAACTGGCTCCCCATTATCCGTTTCAAAGCGAGCATAGAAGTTGTTAGGCTCATTGAGAAAGGAAAGTTCGGTAGACTGGGGTGGAGGTTTGGTGGACTTGTGGTTGGTGATGGTCATAATGCCCTGCCACATCTGCTGAGGATTGCCATTGGAGAAGTGTTCCTCAATCCTCTGCTTGTAGCAGTATTTGGCTGACTTAATGCCCCTCCTTAGATTGGTCCTGGCTGTACTCTATCCTGCTCTTTCTTTACATGTAGATAAACCTGTATGTGCAGACATTTGATATAATGTTATTTGACTTTCTGTGTAAACAGGAGACATGTGAATACAAATATGAATGTGGTGGCTTAATTTTTTTTTTAGATTTTGCCTCCTTAAATAATACCTTATAGGTTAATTGCAGTATTTAGCAGACCCTGATTAATTTTGGAATAATTTCACTAATATTGTTTTCTCTAAGGTGGGAGGTCTACCGTTCTTGTTGTTTTGTAATTACATTATTACAAAATTGCCCCTGAAACTGTCAAATTTTCATAAACATGCCATGTTGGCATGGCATCTGATCTATAAACATAATCTTTATAAAAATAAGTCTCAAATTGGGTCAATAACGATATTCTAGTTTCTCAGCTGTTAAATTCTGATGGATACTTAAACTCTTATTCAGAATTTCTGAATAAATATAATATTCTTGCAACTCCTAGAGAATTTGCTATTGTAATGGACACCATTCCTACTGGGACCATAACTCTTCTTAAGGGTTCTTCGAGACCCCAGTTTTCTTTGTCTATGATTCATCCTTTTGATACAGCGATTGGGAAAGTTAGCTTTTTATCTACATCTTCTGCTCGGAACAAAAGAATAAGACAACTGTTTCAAGACGAGATTGCTTCCCTTCAATATATTGTGTCCTACTGGAATGGCCTGTACGAAAATATTCCATGGAAAAAAGTGCGGACTCTGCCATCTAAGTACTTAATAACTACCGTATTTTTCGGCTCATAAGACGCACTTTTTCTTCCCCAAAACTGAGGGGGAAAAGTTGGTGCGTCTTATAGACCGAATGCAGAGCGCCGCGAAGTCCGGCCACGGCCGTATGAGAGACGTAAGAGCTCCGGAGCTAGGCCGAAGCCGCGGCCATATTTGTACACCCAGCGCTGCGCGCTGACGTCATCGCCCATCTCTGCCATCGCGTGGTCGTAACGAAAACGAGAAAAAAACTACATTTCCCACAATGCCTTTGGCTACAGTAGCCGCAGCAGTGCTTCCGCATCCATACTCAGGAGCTACAGAGCTGCCGTTTCTCACACATTAAACGTAAAAGAGCCCCGGAGCTAGGCCGAAGCCGCGGTCATATTTGTACACCCAGTGCTGCGCGCTGACGTCATCGCCCATCTCTGCCATAGCGCGGTCGTAACGAAAACGAGAAAAAAAACTGCATTTCCCACAATGCCTTGGCTACGGTAGCCGCAGCGGTGTTTCCACATCCATACTCACGAGCGGAACTGCTGCCGTGAGCTCTCTCTCTCTTGCTCGCGTGAGGAAAACAAAACGCTCTCAATGACTGAAACTCTCCTTTAATAAACTCAAACTCAAATCATCTCTCAGCGGTACATCTCACACATGTACATACGAGATAACAAACGTAAGTAACGTGCTTTGCAATTAGGTAGTGTTGCTAACCAGGTAAGAGCGCATAAGGATCATATCTTAACACCATGCAACCGAATTGTCACTTGAATAAGCTATAAATAATGAGTTATTTAACATTAGGGAGTAGTTACATTTATTTTACATTAAAATAATTATTAATTAATTATTAAATAAGTATTATTTTACATCATGGGTTGCCCAGATTCTTTTAAAGGTTTAAAGGGGGGCTCGACTAAAAAAAGTTTGAGAACCACTGTATTATTACTAATGTATTATTACTACTCTTACTAGCTATTATTAGTAATGTAGTGACAATGTTACTAGCTATTATTAGTAATGTAGTGACAATGTTACTGGCTAGTATTAGTAATGTAGTGACAATGTTACTGGCTATTACGGTATTACTAATGTGGGGGCAATGTTGCACTGGAACAGTGATGGTGATAACGAATGGTGGACTTTAGAGTGATGAGTGGGGGCAAAGTAAAACATTACAGCCTTTTTTTTGATTACTTTTACTGTTTACTGTCTGTTCATGTTACATGTTTGGCTGTTAACTTTTACACAGTTGATATAAAATATTTTACAACAGTATTTGGTTCAGAATCTTTTTTTTCTAGATCTTCCTCTTTTAAAATTGGGTGCGTCTTATGTGCCGGTGCGTCTTATGAGCCGAAAAATACGGTACTCATTCACCCATTCATTCATCTTTGCTAACTGGTCAAGTCTAAGCATCAATTGGTGGTTACATGGCACAGATCAATGAGGCATTATATGATTACATGTGAGTAGATAGATGCTTATATAAACATTTTGTCCTTATAGAAGTAGAGAAATGAGACTGGAGAGATATGTGTCTCAGGATGGGGTTTTCCTGCAGAGATGTCTGGGTCTTTCTCTCACAGATCGAAGAAGAGGGTAATAAAAAGTTCCCCTTTGGTCTCATGTGCTAAATCAGGATTGATGTATGCCATCTTCTCTTGTTCTTTCATTGTCTTCTCTGCCTCCTAGCACTTCCCGAGGACGTCTGGTGTGCGATGCACCGTCAGGCTCTTGTTGAAGAACTTAATCGCTTCTTTGTGAGTTATGTAGACACATCTCTAGGAGGGAGGCAGTTCCACTTTCACCTCCTGTGGTGCCTAGCATAACTAGATTTGGGGGTCGAGTCGGGGTGAGATCTTCGCATCTGGTCCGGAGGTGATAGTGAAGGGAAATTCCCGGCCTCAAGAGATAACAAAGGGGCTCTCCGGGCTTTCAGCTTGTTTGTGCATGAAGCAACGTGGTTTCGCATCGTTTTTGCATTGTTTAATTCGTTCAGCTGTGGGTTCTGAGTTGGGTCATAAGGGTACATCTGGTCAAGCTCAGGATGTCTGCTGCCAAAGTATGTTTACTCGGGAGTAGAATTACGATTTCAATTTGTTGACATGATGGTAATAAAACATTGTAATCTGGACTAGCAATAGGTCACGAGGTCTTTGGAGATGTAAACTAGTCTCACAGGAAGGATCCCTGAAGTGGGAGTCACTCGTGGCCTGTATATAGAGTGGTCACTTGTGGCCTGTAGAGCTCAAAAGTCTGTTTTAGGGGTTCCCTGCATTCTTTGGCCTTCGAAATCCCTTACATAAATAACAACACAAAGTATTTTTAAAACTAAATGCGGAGGGGGATAGTTTCTCAAAATGGAATCCAATCAAAAAGTATAAATAAACTGATTGGTGATGTCAACGAAATGAGAGTGTTGAGATGAACAACCTAAAATCATCTGCAAAGACAAAACACAACAAGGAAAAGCTAGCAGGATCCAAAAATTTGAAGGAAAAAAACAACAACATGCTGAATACCAAAAGGCAAAAGAGTATAACAGAGGAGTAATCACGAGAATTCCATTAATAGTGACAATAGAGGATATCAAAAACAATACAGTGGGAGCCAAAATAACAGATGCAAGGAGGCTAAAAACAACGAGAGATGGAGAGCGATGTGATAGTCTGTCAGTAATGCTACAATTTAAAGACAACTCATTATCAACCAAGGTATACATTTCAGCTAGAACGTCAAATGTCTTACCACCACTTCAGTGTATCAAATGCCAAAAATGTGGCCACACAGCTGTATGCAAGGGAAAAACAAAATGTGGAAGATCTCCCGGAAGTCACAACTATGGCAAATGTGAGGATAATGCAGAAGTCAAGTGCAGCAATTGTGGAGGAGATCACAGAACAGTATACAGGGAATGTGAAATCAGCAAAAGAGCAGAGAAAATACAGCAAATCACACAAGGAATTACGTATGCAAAAGCAGTGAAGCAAGTCCCAAAAAGGACAGAGGAAAAAAAATTGCAAGTGAACCAAAGCAAATGAGAGATGACTGTCTGAAAGTAAAAAAAATATGAATTCATTCTATTCATGGTAAAAGTGAAACATTGCACAAACAAACAAAAGAACAGAAAAAATAAAACTGATTGTCAAAGCTGGTAAGAAATTTTTGGGAATTAAAGGAATGAGAACAAAGAGAAAACAAAGTACAGGGAAAAGGGTGAAATAACAATTAAAATCTTACAGTGCAATGCCAGGTTTCTGATTGCTTATGGATTAGAATTTAAAAACTATACAAAACTTTCAAAATAAACCAAAAATAATATGTATTCAAGAAAAATGGTTAAAAAAACAATTTAAAATGTAAGAGAATAGAAATTGAAGACGTAAAAAAAATAACAGAAATCACATTGAGAATAGCAGAAGAAACCATACCAAAAAGGAAGAGGAGGATAGGGAAAAAAGCATACCATGGTGGAATGAGGAGGGCACTAAAGCAATAAAACAAAGAAATAAGGATTTTAAACATTTAGAAAAAAATAAACAGCCAAATAATGAATAAATTATTAAAGAAACCAAGCACTAGTAAGAAAAGTCATAAGAAAAGCAAAAAAATTAATTACTGGACAAACTTTTGTAATAAAATTGGAAGAGAAACAAATATTGTTCACATCTGGAGAATCATTAAAAAAGAACGGTTTGGGAAAAGTAAGTAAAATGGCAACACAGAAACGGAAAGATGGGATATTTAAAGAAGGTTAATATATTAGTCTCAATATATAAGGCTATTCATAGTGCTAGTAATATTACAGATGAAGAAAAATGAATGAAGGAAATTACAATAAAAGGATACCACAGAAGAAAACAGGATATAAACAAAATATGGATATTAATATTCCTCTTACAAGGATAGAATTAAATAAAGCTCTGGAAAATAGTAAAAACATGGCACCAGGAAGTGATGATATATATAAATTAATGATAAAAAATGTTGGAGATAAGGCTTTAAAGGTAATACTAAAGTTATATTATAAAGTATGGTGTGATGGGAATCTTTTTATAGTCTTGTGTATACTATTATCTAGTGGTCATTAGTTTTTAAATCTACTTATTATTCCTGTTTTTATTATCATTATATTTAGACTTATACACTTATTACATTTTAGTGTTTTATTAGTTTAAGGTAATGTTAAATGAGTTTATTGAGTAGGAGGAGAGAATTAAAGCACACGTCATACTTTAGTACCGCCCCTTTAGGAGTATAAGTTGAGGTGAGAACGGAGGATGGCCCTCTCTTCCTCCGTGCTCGTCTTACTTTTATACACACGAGATATATATTCTTCTTCCAGCTAATACCACGTGTGTAAGAATGCGTTGACTGCTTAATATCTTTAAAATAAATAGCCGCATTTCCTGTGTTCCCTCTCAAACAGTCTTCAGTGTTTATTATCAATTGAGAAGGTATATTTTTACCATAACAAAGGGACACAGGAAAACTAGCAGAAGAATGGAAATTAGACACAAATAATACCAGTAAAGAAACCTGGGAAGAATGAGGAAGACCCAAATAGCTACAGACCTATAACCTTAAGGTCTCAACTAAATAAAATAATGGAAAAGATGATGACAAATAGACTAGAGTATTATATAAGAAGTCTAGCAGGGAAAGACTTGGGAGGGAGTAAAATTACAATAATTATAATGTATAAAAGCCTAATGAAATCACAGCTAGAATACAGTCTGGTTTACATGTCTGCTGCCAAAACCAATTTGGAAAAAACTGGAAATAGAACAATATAAAGCTTTAAGGTTAAGTTGTGGAGCCAATATGTCATCACCAATAAACACAATACTTGTTGAAACAGGAGACATGCCATTGGAATTATGTAGAATTAACACAATGATGAGTCTGAATTTTACAAAAAAATCTCAAAAATTGTCGGGAATTTATTAAAAAGAGTTTAAATAGTAAAGGATGGATTGGAAATGATATAGCAGATAAGATTGGAATTAATAAATATTTATATAATACATCTAGTATAAAAGAAAATAAACCACCATGGTATATTAAAATAAGCAGTGTTAACCTAAATCTCATAAATAAATTGAAGGATATTAAGGAAAAACAACAATAGGCGGTATACTATAACTGGTTTTAAAAGTAATAAAAAAATAGCGTCTCATTAATTGTGATTTACTGCCATCTGGTGGTCATTTAGAGACAGAATAGCGTTAACTTTAAATCGCTTGTTTTTAAATCTACTTATTATTCTTAAATCTAAGATTATAGGTCTTGTATGCTTACTATATTTTTGTATTTTATTGGTTAAAGGTAATGTATTGTTAAAAACGTAGAGCTCAACCTTATGCGTCAGTTCCTGCCCAAGGAGGAAGATCTTAGGTGCGTTCGAGCTCATGCAGCGCTGCGCAGACCGATCGTCGAGATTAGCCGAAAGTAGCCGGGGAGGAGCTGAAAACGGAGCCGTCAAGTCGGACACGTTGGGAATCTCGTTGCTTCCTGAAACATGACGTTTGCCTACTTTGTCGCAGATGAACTGGAAGTTATAGAAATACCTTTTCTGTTGGAAGAAATGCAGCAGAATGAACATAAATGTGCGCTTAACAGATTAACACGTAACAGATTTCAATTTGTCTGATTTAAGTGGTTGTCTGTTTGTAATTTTTGTGGTTTAGAATGTATGTGATATTTATGGCATAAACAAGTTTTAATAAACTAAAAACATTGAACATGAATGACCTGCACATTATAAGGAATTAGGCTGTGGTTTTTTGTAGTTTGATTCAGATTGTAGTTATGTAGTATAATTTTGTAGTTATGTTGTGTTCTGTGGTATGTATTTTTTTTACATTTAACTCTTACCTTCAGTTAGCTAAATGCAGGTTAGAAAAACCACCAAGAAAAATCATAGATGCACAAGCACAATGTATATGTCTTTATTATAATTTATACCAGTGTATAAAAGTGATCTGAATGTTGTATTTTTCAATTGACAATGCACACTAGCACAATGCAGCACATGCAGGTGAAGCAGCTACTACAGATTTCAGCATCAATGTTGACCACATTACATTAAATTACTGACATTTTAGTTATTCCATAAAAAAATATTACTCTAATATGCAGCTGAATACTATAAGTGGTCTGCATGAAAAAAGGACAATAATAAACTTATGCACAAATCCAATAAAAATAATTCAAGGGAAAAAATGTACTGCAGTCAAACGATCGTAAACTATTTACGAAATGGCATGCAAATTGATTTGTTATGCAATTGAATGGATTGAAGCACGAA
>SRMA01027155.1:85654-101038 GCA_007224835.1 Danionella cerebrum | reverse complement strand
GACCCAATCTGGAATTTCTAGGTCATACTCTATAGCGCCACCACTAGTCCAAAATTTCACAAACATTAATGCAAATAACTCATGAAATGTGTGGTCTAAGGACAAAATTATTTTTGCAACTGATTCCATGGTCAATATCAATTTTAACGAACACCATGACGTCTTGTTCCAATTATCCAATTAGCCGCCATTTTGAAAAATCAAAACTGCAACTTTTTCGAACTCCTCCTAAACTGTTCATCCAATTCCAATGAAACTCATGTAATATAATCTACAGACCCGATTGACAAAAAGTTATCACTAGAAATTTTTTTGGTCTAATGGTTTTAGAGAAATTAAAAAATAAACATTGTGAAACTAGTAAAAAGGTCAATTAGATGTCTCTCTCAAACCGTTCAGTTAAATAAGACTAAATTTGGTGAGTGTTGTAAGAGCCACGTGTTAAGGTTCCTTGTGGAGTTTGAATTCGGTGCCCCCTAGTGGCCAGGATATATGAAAAATGATTTTTTTTTTAAATCCTAAAATTTAATTTCATATTTTTGAAGCATCATGCTGAGTCAGTTTCTTTGAACGTTTACTATGTTAGTTAATTAGATGTCAGCCATATAGTTTTTTTTTTTTTTTTTTCTTTGCTCACATGTACTTCAGCTCTCTCGACGAAACTTAAAATACCTTTTTTGTTTCTTTTCAGCCTTTGTTCATCTTTTTCCCCTTCTTCATTCTGATGGCCGCTTGGCCCCGTATCACTGCTTGCAGTTATATTTATTAGGGGCCAAGCCACCGAAGGTGCGATGGCACCTATTGTATCTGTTGGCGTTCTTATTAGGGGCCAAGACACCGAAGGTGCGATGGCACCTATTGTATTTGTTGGCGTTCTTATTATTATTATTATTCCGCCATTGAAGTCAATGGCAGCCCCATGAACCGATTACGGGAAAGTTATGAAATTTGGCCCAAGGATTCAAATGGTCATCATAAGAAATCTGACCAAATCTGGACCCTCTAACTCAAACTCTATAGCGCCACCACTAGTCCAAAGTTTCACATATGTAAATGCCAATAACTCAAGAATTCTATAGTGTAAAAACAAAATTCTTTTTGCCACTGATTCGATGGCTCATGATGATTCTAATGATCTTAATGATCTCATGTTCCAATTATCCAATTAGCCGCCATTTTGAATAATTAAAATTGCAACTTTTTCGAACTCCTCCTAGACCGTTCATCCAATTCCCATAAAACTCATGCAGTATCATCTACAGACCCTATTGAGCAAAAGTTATCAAAAGAAATTTATTTTGTCTTATGGTTTTAGAGAAATTAACGAATAAATAAAATATAAAGCTAGCAAAAGTGGCCATGTGGCTATATCTCTTAAACCATTCGGTGGATTGAGACCAAATTTGCTGTGTGTTATAAGAGTCGTGTCCTGAGGTTGCCTGCTGAGTTTCAACTCAGTGCCCCCTAGTGGTCAGGAGATACAAAAAATGTCTTTTTTGGCTAATAACTTCATATCACTTTGTCCAAAATTCATAAATTTGGTCTTAAAGTGTTCAGGGCATCATAACGAGTCGGTACATGTGTATTTTTACTAGGTCAGCAATTTTTGAAGTCAGCCATTTTGTTTTTTGTCAAAAATTAACGTTTTGTCCAAATGACTTATGAACACCTTGCAGGAAAATTATAAAATTTGACACGCTGATACATTGGGCTATTATAAGTACTATGACCCAATCTGGAGTTTCTAGGTCATACTCTATAGCGCCACCACTTGTCCAAAATTTCACAAACATTAATGCATATAACTCATGAAATGTGTGGTCTAAGGACAAAATTCTTTTTGCAACTGATTACATGGTTAATATCAATTTTAACGAACACCATGACGTCTTGTTCCAATTATCCAATTAGCCGCCATTTTGAATATTTAAAACTGCAACTTTTTTTAACTCCTTCTAGACCGTTAATGCAATTCCTATGAAACTCATGCAGTATCATCTACAGACCGTATTGAGCAAAAGTTATCAGAAGAAATTTATTTGGTCTTATGGTTTTAGAGAAATGAAAGAATAAATAAAATAGAAAACTAGCAGAAGTGGCCATATGGATATATCTCTAAAACCGTTCCGTGGATTGAGACCAAATTTGCCATGTGTCATGATAGTCATTTCCTGAGGTTGTCTGTTGAGTTTTATTTCAGTGCCCCCTAATGGTCAGGAGATACAAAAAATGTCTTTTTTGGCTTCTAACTTTATATCGCTTCGTCCAAAAATCATAACCTTGGTCTTAAAGTGTTCAGGTCATCATACCGATTCTGTACATGTAAATTTTTACTAGGTCAGACATTTTGGATGTCAGACATTTTGTTTTTTTTTCAAAAATTTATGTTTTGCCTAATATCTTATGAACCCCTTACAGGAAAATTATAAAATTTGCACTCTGATACAGTTGGCCATGATAAGTACTCTGACCCAATTTGGAGTTTCTAGGTCATACTCTATAGCGCCACCACTAGTCCAAAATTTCACAAAAGTTAATGCCAATAATTCATGAAATGTTTTGTCTAGGGACAAAAATCTTTTTGCAGCTGAATTTATGGTCAATGGCAATTTCAAAGAACACCATGATGTCCGGTTCCGATCATCCAATAAGCCGCCATTTTAAATATTTAAAATTGCCACTTTTTCAAACTCCTCCTAAACTGTTCATCCAATTGCCATGAAACTCATGAAATATAATCTACAGACCCGATTGACAAAAATTTATCACTAGAAATTTATTTGGTCAAATGGTTTTAGAGATATTAATGAATAAACATTGTGAAAATAGTAAAAAGGTCAATTGGATGTCTCTCTCAAACCGTTCAGTTAAATAAGACTGAATTTGGTGGGTGTTGTAAGACCCACGTGTTAAGGTTCCTTGTGGAGTTTGAATGCGGTGCCCCCTAGTGGCCAGGATATACTAAAAATTATTTATTTTTTTTGTTAAAATCCAAAAAAAAATGTTTTATATTTTTGAAGCATTGTGCTGAGTCAGTTTCTCTGAAGGTTTACTATGTTAGTCAGTTAGATGTCAGCCATATAGTTATTTTTTTTCGTCCAATTTTTTTTGCTCACAAGTACAGCAGCTCTCTCGACGAAACTTAAAATACCTTTTTTCTTTCTTTTCAGCCTTTGTTCATCTTTTTCCCCTTCTTCATTCTGATGGCAGCTTGGCCCCGTATCACTGCTTGCAGTTATATTTATTATTATTATTATTCCGCCATTGAAGTCAATGGCAGCCCTATGAACCGATTGCGGGAAAGTTATGAAATTTGGACCAAGGATTTAAATGGTCATCATAAGAAATCTGACCCAATCTGGACCCTCTAACTCAAACTCTATAGCGCCACCACTAGTCCAAAGTTTCACATATGTAAATGCCAATAACTCAAGAATTCTATGGTGTAAAAACAAAATTCTTTTTGCCACTGATTCCATGGCTCATGATGATTCTAATGATCTCAATGATCTCATGTTCCAATTATCCAATTAGCCGCCATTTTGAATAAATACAATTGCAACTTTTTCGAACTCCTCCTAGACCGTTCATCCAATTCCCATGAAACTCTTGCAGTATCATCTACAGACCCTATTGAGCAAAAGTTATCAAAAGAAATTTATTTGGTCTTATGGTTTTAGAGAAATTAACGAATAAATAAAATATAAAACTAGCAAAAGTGGCTATATGGCTATATCTCGTAAACCATTCGATGGATTGAGACCAAATTTGCTGTGTGTTATAAGAGTCATGTCCTGAGTTTGCCTGCTGAGTTTTAACTCAGTGCCCCCTAGTGGTCAGGAGATACAAAAAATGTCTTTTTTGGCTAATAACTTCATATCACTTTGTCCAAAAATCATGAAGTTGGTCTTAAAGTGTTCAGGGCATCATACCGAGTCGGTACATGTGCATTTTTACTAGGTCAGCCATTTTTGAAGTCAGCCATTTTGTTTTTTTGTCAAAAATTAACGTTTTGTCCAAATGTCTTATGAACACCTTGCAGGAAAATTATAAAAGTTGACACGCTGATACAGTGGACTATTATAACTACTCTGACCCAATCTGGAGTTTCTAGGTCATACTCTATAGCGCCACCACTAGTCAAAGTTTCACAAACGTTAATGTTAATAACTCATGAAATGTGTGGTCTAAGGACAAAATTCTTTTTGCAACTGATTTGATGGTCAATGGCAATTTCAAAGAACACCATGACATCTTGTTCCAATTATACAATTAGCCGCCATTTTGAATAATCAAAACTGCATCTTTTTCGAACTCCTTCTAGACCGTTCATCCAATTTCCATGAAACTTATACAGTATCATCTACAGACCCTATTTAGCAAAAGTTATCAAAAGAGTTTTATTTGGTCTTATGGTTTTAGAGAAATAAATGAATAAATAAAATAGAAAACTAGCAAAAGTTGCCATATGGATATATCTCTAAAACAGTTCCGTGGATTGAGACCAAATTTGCCGTGTGTCATAAGAGTCATGTCCTGAGGTTGTCTGTTGAGTTTCAACTCAGTGCCCCCTAGTGGTCAGGAGATACGAAAAATGTCTTTTTTGGCTTCTAACTTTATATCGCTTCGTCCAAAAATCATAAACTCGGTCTTAAAGTGTTCAGGTCATCATACCGAGTCAGGACATGTAAATTTGTACTAGGTCAGACATTTTGGATGTCACCCATTTTGTTTTTTGTCAAAAATTATGTTTTGTCTAAATATCTTATGAACCACTTACAGGAAGATTATAAAATTTAGCACTCTGATACAGTTGGCCATAATAAGTACTCTGACCCAATTTGGAGTTTCTAGGTCATACTCTATAGCGCCACCACTAGTCCAAAATTTCACAAAAGTTAATGCCAATAACTCATGAAATGTTTGGTATAGGGACAAAAATCTTTTTGCAGCTGAATCGATGGTCAATGGCAATTTCAAAGAACACCATTATGTCCGGTTCCGGCTGGCATGGTGGCGCAGTGGGTAGCACTGTGGCCTTCCAGTTAGAAGGTTATCGGTTCGAGGCTCACCGGTGACCTTCCTGGAAGGAGTTTGCATGTTCTCCCTGTGCTTGCGTGGGTTTCCTCCGGGTACTCCGGTTTCGCCCACAATCCCAAAGGTTAGGTTAATTTAATAATCTAAATTCCCCTTAGGGTGTGAATGTGTGAGTGAATGTTGCCCTGCGATGGACTGGCGACCTGTCCACGGTGTACCCCTGCCTTTCGCCCAATGTGTGCTGGAGATAGGCGCCGACACAGCCCCGTGACCACGAAAGGGAAGAAGCAGGTATGAAAATGAATAAATGAATGAATGTCCGGTTCCGATCATCCAATTAGCCGCCATTTTAAATAAGTAAAATTGCCACTCTTTCAAACTCCTAAACTGTTCATCCAATTCCCATGAAACTCATGAAATATAATCTACAGACCCGATTAACAAAAAGTTATCACTAGAAATTTATTTGGTCTAATGGTTTAAGAGAAATTAATAAATAAACATTGTGAAACTAGTAAAAAGGTCATTTGGATGTATCTCTCAAACCGTTCAGTTAAATAAGACTAAATTTGGTGGGTGTTGTAAGAGCCACGTGTTCCATGTGGAGTTTGAATGCAGTGCCCCCTAGTGGCCAGGAAATACGAAAAATGATTTTTTTTTTTTAAATCCTAAAATTTATTTTAATATTTTTGAAGCATCGTGCTGAGTCAGTTTCTTTGAATGTTTACTATGTTAGTCAATTAGATGTCAGCTATATACTTTTTTTTTGCCCAATTTTTTTTTGCTCACATGTACAGCATATCTCTTGATGAAATATAAAATGACTTATGTGACTTTTCAGCCTTTTTTCATATTTTGCCCCTTCTTCATTCTGATGGCCGCTTGGCCCCGTGTCACTGCTTGCAGTTATTAGGGGCCAAGCACTGAAGGTGCCATAATAATAATTTCAGAATATTGAAGTGTCATTCAACTGCTCACCTCCTTCTGCCCATTTATATACATTTATGCATTTGTTATGATTTTATCTAAAACAACTTAAATGTAATTGTATTAATTTTTGTTTTCCTGAGGGTTTGAAATCTAAATATTATTGATTTAACTTTATTACATATTTATAAAATTTTGCAAAAAGAATCATTTGCAATGTAAGAGCTGACATTGAATTTATTTGGTCTGATATATATATATTTATTATATATATGTGTATATATTTATAAAGTATAAAATATTTATATAATATTTATACATGAGAAATGTAAACAATTTAATCTCACAATTTAAACAAAATTGGTACCAAAAAAAAAGAAAAAAAGAATTTTAATTAATACAGAGGTACACTTCATAACCAAGGCAAATATAGCATCTGCAATAATTGGAATGAACAAATGAACAGTAAACAAAATTGTACTAGTATAATAGTAGTGGCGGTTGATTTACATCAATTGGCACCTTGTGGATGAAAGGTTTGGCCAACATAAATAAGCATTTTCTGCCATTTTTACACAAAAAAAGCTGAAATTATTAAAGAATCATAGATAAAATAAATGTACACAACAGTTCATGAAATAGAGTTGTTCTTCATGTTATAGTCCTTTCAGGTATGTGGCGTATGGGAGGTTTGATGCTCTGTCTGTCTTCGGAAATCTTGCAGAGAACAGTATGCATGTATGACATTGTTTTGGTTCTACACCCTTTCTGCTTGCTCATACAAAATGTTTTTCGGGTGTTTCTTGAAGTGTCTCAAACTGAGCCGAGAAAGTTTCAGGTGCCAGGTGCCAGGATCACATATAGCATTTTTGCATTAAGTCCAACTGTCAACACAATCTCCAAACGTGATATCAGATTGAAGACAAAACCTGTAAAAACAGAATTTGATATTAAAGTTCACTTTATTACTCGTATATGTATATATATTTTTTTGTCTTGTTTATTGTAGCATCAAAAATGTTTCATTAAACCTAGAGTTACCTTATAACCACCCAGGTTAGTGTGTAACCAAAGTTTATTAATTATAAACTTAACATGGATACCTGACTTTGACAGTAGTAGTTACTAATAATGTGAAATGTCAAAAAAATACACCAGATTATAGACAACCTTTAAAAATAAGATTTCACTGTAATCCGTGTTATAGTATTGTTTCTTAGTCATGTTCTTAATTGAATTGCCACAAAAAGTTACGTTAAAATATACAGTTATCGGGCTGTCAAAGAAGACCAAGGTTAAGTGTACCTTTTCAAAAGAGAGGCAATTAGGATCCAGAGCCAACTGTCAATGGTGGTTTAAGGAGCCAGATGAGTGGTGGTAAGTTGTATGGAAGAGAAGTCACAGGTATGGCAATCATGGACAGGAGGATGCACCAGCCAGTCCAGAATCACAGGTTTAGCAGAGTTTGTAGAGTATCCACAGGAATAAGAATTTTCTGAAGGCAGAGATGTTGGAAGCCTGCATTTCACCTAAGTTGTAGACCAGAAAGTGAGTGCAAGTGACAGTTTTTATGAATGCTGAGATCATTAACAAGGACAGGAGTCTTCAAACCATACTGACCTTTTCAATTTGTTTAGTAGATGTAATCCAGAGCAAACTAGAGTTAATGGCGTTTGAAGGTGGTTTAGCAGAATTTGAGTATCCACAGGTATGAGAACTTCCTGAAGGAAGAGATGTTGGAAGCCTGCATTTCACCTAAGTGTAAAACAGACAAGTGCGTTCAAGTGACCGTTTTTTGAAGGAAAGTTAGTAAAAATAGAAAATGATCGATTGGCTTGCTTTTGATTGAGGTGAGTTTCTTCAGGTACCAGTGATGACCTGAAAGAGATGGAGTAATTTTGACTGACGGAAGAGAACTGAACTCCTTACACTAGTAATGTATTAGTTATAAAAAAAAATGTCAAAAAGTAAGTACACCAGATTGTAGACAAACTTTAAAAAATAAGATTTCAGTAATCTGTGTCATAGTATTGTTTCTTAGTCATGTTCCTAATTGAATTGTCAAAAAAATTGCATTAAAATTTAAAGTTATTGGGCTGTTTAGGGAGACCAAGTTTAAGTGTACCTTTTCAAAAGAGAGCTAATTAGGATCCAGAGCCAACAGTCAATGGTGGTTGAAGCTAGGTGAGTGGTGGTAAGTTGTAAGTAAGAGAAGTCACAGGTATGGCAATCATGGACAGGAGGATGCACCAGCCAATCCAGAATCACAGGTTTAGCAGAGTTTGTAGAGTATCCACAGGAATAAGAATTTCCTGAAGGCAGAGATGTTGGAAGCCTGCATTTCACCTAAGTGTAGACCAGAAAGTGAGTGCAAGTGACAGTTTTTATGAATGCTGAGTTCATTAACAAGGACAGGAGCCTTCAAACCATACTGACCTTTTCTATTCGTGTAGTAGATGTAATCCAGAGCAAACTAGAGTTAATGGCGTTTGAAGGTGGTTTAGCAGAATTTGAGTATCCACAGGTATAAGAACTTCCTGAAGGAAGAGATGTTGGAAGCCTGCATTTCACCTAAGTGTAGACCAGACAGTGCGTTCAAGTGACCGTTTTTTTGAAGGAAAGTTAGTAAAAATAGAAAATGATCGATTGGCTTGCTTTTGATTGAGGTTTCTTCAGGTACCAGTGATGACCTGAAAGAGATGGAGTAATTTTGACTGATGGAAGAGAACTGAACTCCTTACACTAGTAAGGTATTAGTTATAAAAAAAAATGTCAAAAAGTAAGTACACCAGATTGTAGACAAACTTTAAAAAATAAGATTTCACTGTTATCTGTGTTATAGTATTGTTTCTTAGTCATGTTCCTAATTGAATTGTCAAAAAAGTTGCATTAAAATTTAAAAATTATTGGGCTGTCTAGGGAGACCAAGTTTAAGTGTACCTTTTCAAAAGAGAGCTAATTAGGATCCAGAGCCAACAGTCAATGGTGGTTGAAGCTAGGTGAGTGGTGGTAAGTTGTATGGAAGAGAAGTCACAGGTATGGCAATCATGGACATCTGGATGCACCAGCCAATCCAGAATTACAGGTTTAGCAGAGTTTGTTGAGTATCTAAAGGTAAAACAACTTCTTTAAGGCAGAGATGTTGGAAGCCAGCATTTCACATAAGTGTAGGCCAGACAGTGGGTTCAAGTGACCGTTTTTATGAAGGAAAGTTAGTAAAAATAGTAAATGAGCGATTGGCTTGCTTTTGATTGAGGTGAGTTTCTTCAGGTACCAGTGATGACCTGAAGGAGATTGACATGTTCATAGTTATACACTACTAGTGGAAGGAGTCCATTTCTCTTCCGTCGGTCAAAATTACTCAAAGTACGGACATCAGGTTGTAGACAACCTGTAAAAATATAATTTCAAATATTAATGTAAACTGCATATGTATATAGTTTCTTTAAATCCCATTCACAACTGAATTGTCAAAAATGTTACATTAAATCTACAGCTATCGCAATAGCAACCAGGGAGAACAGGTTAGTGTTCAACCTAGATTTAATAACTAACTTTTAAAGAAATATCTGGTTCATTAACAAGAAGTACAAGAGCATTTTAACAATACTGACCTTTTCAATTTGTGTAGTAGATGTAATCCGGAGCAAACTAGAGTCAATGGCGGTTGAAGGTGCTTCAGCAGAGTTTGAGTATCCACAGGTATAAGAATTTCATGAAGGAAGAGATGTTGGAAGCCTGCATTTCACCGAAGTGTAGACCAGAAAGTGAGTGCAAGTGACAGTTTTTATGAATCCAGAGTTCATTAACAAGGACAGGAGCCTTCAAACCATACTGACCTTTCGATTTGTGTAGTAGATGTAATCCAGAGCAAACTAGAGTTAATGGCGGTTGAAGGTGCTTCAGCAGAGTTTGAGTATCCACGGGTATAAGAACTTCCTGAAGGAAGAGATGTTGAAAGCCTGCACTTCACCTAAGTGTAGACCAGACAGTGAGTGCAATTGACCGTTTTTATGAAGGAAAGTTAGTAAAATAGTAAATTAGCGATTGGCTTGCTTTTTTGATAGTTTACAGGTGTACCAGTACTGGACTCTTTACACTAGTAGTGTGTTAAAAAGTGATTAATCAGATTGAAAACAACCTGTAAATATATTTGTTCAAGTAAACTGTATTTCATGTATATGTATAGTTTCTTGAAGTTCTCTTCATAAACCTACACTTTATTTTGCTTTTCTACTTGTTGCATTCTCAACAGGTCAAGATGTTTTGAAAGGCTTTTCTTCTTTCAAGTACCTTTCATCAAACATAATGCTCTAAGGATAATATACAACAAAAATGGGAAAAAAGAAATTGGCAGTTTCCCAGGGTGCTTAACGCAACACACATTGGCCATATTTATTCCACACTTGCCATGACTATCAAATCCTTATTGTAATTTAGACTCAGTCAACTTTGAAGAAGTTTTTGATCCATCAGATGAAATGAGAATACCTGTAGGAAAGCACAGGGATGCATCATGGAAACTTCTTTCTGGAAAATACTTCCTCGAGGACTGTGGTATACTGCATGTTTTCGGACCATCCCTGCATTTTTACAAACAGACTAGCGTCAAACCATCAAAATAACATCAAACAAGTGTGATTAGATTTGAAGCTAAAATAAAGTTTTGTTACTTGCCAGGTTATTGTGGTCTCATGTCTCCACCACCTAAAACTATGAGGTGAAGAGTTTTGATGGCAAGATTAAGTGTATGCTGAAGTTTACCAGAGATTGTAAAGCATCAAGTGGCATAAGACACATCATAGAGCTAGCAGTAAGTTTTATGCATGAATTTGCGAGTGCTTATAACGGAAATGTTGAGAGGTTAGAAAAAGGGTGATTGGCTATGTGGTATTGTGGTCTGGCAAAATGGGAGCAACTATAGATAGTCAGGTTCTGTGACAAATCTTTAATTGCATTTTACAGCAAAGAAATTAGTATTACCTGATGATGGCTGTAATAACACTGTACAGAGCTTACCATCATGCAGTCTATGTCTTTTGTATAAACATGGTCGATCAACGTACCCTTTTGTGTGGTTGGATTTTTAACCTGTTGAGTGTAACCATATTTTTCCATTAATTTTACAATTCTAGACGAAGTAAAAAGGTTTTCATTGAAGTCTCCCATTATGATTTTTTGTCCTGTATACTTGTTCATGTCTTCGATGACGTGCACCAGCTGTGATTGAAACAAGGATATTTCATAGGTTCTGGGCCTGTACAAAACAGTGGCAGTAAGATTAACATGCGGTACTTTAAAGCATAAATATTCCATGTTGCAGAATTCAGGAATCAAGATATCACACTCAATTTTCATAGAACAGTATATTCCTACTCCACCTCCTCTCTGTTGTTTTAACGAAGAAAAAAATGCATTACTTTGATCATAACACTTAGCTCTAGGGTTGTGTTTGAACAGAAATTCTTGTATTTGTAGGTCTTTGTCATCAGGGTTTAGCCATGTTTCTGTAAAACAAATACAGTCAGCATTCATTAAAACTTTATGTGCAAGAACATCCTGAAAATGACATTTGAGACTCTGTACATTAAGGAGTGCTATTCTCAATGAACTATCTGAATTATTCCAAGACTCATTTTCAAATTTGAGCTTAGGTATATGTCTCATGGAAGCCTCAATTTTATCATTACAGTAAATGACTGAATCATTAAAGTCCTCAATAATCAAGCCATTAAGAGATCGAACACGGCTCAGTGCAACATATGCCTGTCCTGCTGTAAAGATTTTCTTCAATGATACAACAGCTTTATCAACTGTGAGTCCTTGAACTTTGTGAACTGTACATGCCCATGCCAGCTTGAGAGGAAATTGACGTCTTATACCACCATCATTTGTGACTTGATCTTCTTGAACCTCAATTACTGTTGAATTCGGATGAATCCTTAAACGTCTTCTTGATCTTTGAATTTGCCCAACATTTGGATCATCAAACTTCACATAAATAGCTAGTGGGAAATCCTCATTATCCTGACTTTCACTAATGTGGACAACTGTACCAAAAGCACCATTGATGAGACCATCAGCAACATCAATGTTTTTCTTCAACATAACTCTGGCTCCAATTCCTAAGGAAACACATTTAGACAAACAAGAGTTGTAAACATTATTATGAAATCCAACTTTTCGTTCCATTCGTCCAGTTTTTGAATTTCTAATGAAATCTTGAGATTTTATACTGATTGCATCAGGGCAGTGTTCATGTAGTCTTTCAATATTACAAACTGGTGACTACATAGAGGTCACCAGTTTGTTTTATTTGTCTGAGTCTTCCATGAATATAAGACAAAAGACGGTGGTCAACCATGGAAACTTCATCAATTATTAAAATTTGCAAAGAGCCCAATTTACTACGTAAAGAATTAATTTTATCGTCACTTAAAGGCTGATATGGCAATCGAACATTTGCACCAATTGAAAATGTACTGTGAATTGTTGCAGCGCCAATGTTATATGCGGCCACTCCTGTTGATGCAGTTAAAAGCACTGTGACATCATCGGGACTCTCTGACAGCTGAGACAGAATTCTGTGAGACTCATAGTGTATAGCATTAATCAGATGGCTTTTTCCTGTTCCTGCTCCTCCAGTGATGAATAATCTGAATGGCTCAGGGTTTTGTCCAAGAACTTTCTCTAAACACCATTTTCTGACTTTGTAAAATATAGCCAATTGTTCCTCATTTAAGGACCTTAATAATTGCAGTGCTGCATCTCTTGGCATAGTAGTGTGGATTTTCTCAATACTACAAACACTCTGTGGATTACCAGTGAGATCTGGAATTTGTTCATGTGCATCATCTTCATCAGGCAAAGCTTTATCCTTCATCAGGTCTTTGCATTCATGGCGGCCTCTTTCAGTTTCAGGACATATTTGAGCCCAGGCATCTTCAAAATCAGGGTTTTGTTCCAGAGCATCTTTAGCCTGCTGTAGTTTCTCATTTTCCTTTTCAAACATTTCTCTGTTGCCATCAACAACTGACTTCACATTAAGCTCTTCATGGCCACAATTTATTACACCACTGTTGTAGAATTCTTCATACGTTTGATACTGACTGGGCTTTAGATCATAGTCATCATAATGTGGTAAAAAAAGCTGTAGCAAAGAATGATAATATTTTTCTGGGTCTTTTGTCGGAGAAAACCTTGGGTATCTTACCACAGCAGGTTTGGTTCGTGTTCTTCGTTTTACATACCCACTGCTGTTTTTGAGTTTAATTACTTCACTTTCTTCTGATTTCTGGTGAGGGAATACTTCTGATTTCGCCAGAACTCTGTACTCTGAACAAAAAGAAGCAAGACACAGATTTTTAAGTGATTCATTCTCAGGTCTGTCCTTGTAGCGATCAGTGACACTTGTCATCCAAACACTGCTATCATCACACGGCTCATTTTGAACTTTGTTTTGGAGCATGCGCAGAGGCAAACTCATCTTTACAGGATTCAGTCCAATTGGAATAAATTGTATTTTACGTGAACACTCCTTCAAATGCATTCCAGTCAGTCTGTACACTGCCTCTTGAGCAGAGATTTCTCTGTTGTGTAGATAAACACTTCCTAATTGTTTTAATGAGACTTTAGCATCAAGATTGCCATTAATTGCTTCATTTTGAGCTTGTGAAGTAAAAGGCCCATTTCTTGCTCTGCTTTTGTAATGTAAGAAAGTACATACACTACTACAGAAAAAGCATCTGTAATGTACTGAATATCCATATTTCCTTGCCAGGCTTGGAGTAAATCTCTGTTGTACTGGTTGACCCAAACATCTTTTGGATTTCTTCTCAATAAAATAGTTTTCTGTTTGGAACATTTGCTGTATGCCTTTTCAAATGTAGATTGATCAATACCAATTGATGAAAAAAAAGCATCTGCAGAATGGAAATTGAGTTCAGGTAGTTGTAATGCTTGTTTTACTTTCTTTAGGATTTCGTTTGCCGGAACTTCATCTTTACTACGCTGATTGTCTTTACAACCTCTAGTAATAAATGTATGGCGGTCGAGGGAAATTAAAGCGGCACACAGTATTTTTTTTTCTGCACGTTTTGGAGTGTCTTGTACTGTGTTTCTGAACACTGTTCACCGTTTCATACATTTCAGTGTCTTTTTCAGTTGGTGTTTCACATGTGATGTATTTGTCAATGAAGTCAGCAACCACAGCATCATTATCTGCATTGTGATCATTGAGCTTTGGAGCATTTTCCACCCAAAACAGACAGTGAACATGTGGAGAACCACGCTGTTGGAATTCAACACGATAAAAGTAGTCCTTTATCTTGCCAATAGGTTCAGCTGGTGACATGATTACGTCTTTCAGAAAGCAATGCCATCTGTGATCAAACATTCGTGCTGCAGTGACAGGATTTCTTCTTATGAGTCCACATTTTTCTGACCAGTCGAGCTCTTCCACATTTATTTGCTTACCCTCTTGCTTAATAATAGTATTCAACATCTCCGGCCATCTCAGATCAGCAGAGCTAAATGATGCAAAGAAAGTTGGTACACCAAGCTGTCTTATAAGGGCAAACAAATCTTTCTGTGTGGACATCCAATAAGGAGGGGTTCCTCTGATGGGTCTTAAGAATTTATAGCCTTCATCAAAATTCAGTATTCTTTTTAAGGATTCAGAATGTGTTAGTACATCTGGAGTTACGTTTGAGCAGTTTGTCTCAGAACCTTTTCTCAAGGCAATAGAGACATTAGAAACAACTTGATTAAGTTCTGATAAATATTGGGCATAAAATATGAAGTCTGTGTTATGAGCAAAACGTCCATCAGCATTTAGTATTCTGGAATTCAGGTATCGAGACAAGGTGGTTTTTTGTTCCCTTTCATCATGGAATGTCGGCGCACCAGTAGGATAGAGGGCAGGAAAACACTTGGCCTCATTAGATTTATCAGTCAGTTGCCGAACAGGACTGTTCCCCTCACCTGGAGCAATATTAAGTACATCATGAAAATGTTGATCCATGATTTCTGAAGCCAAATCAACGGGTTGTAGACATGTATCTGACAAAAGTCCAATTTGATCTTTAATATATGTTAAGTCTTCATCTACATCTTCTTCAGGTCCGTCCTCATTTATATTAAGTGCATTTGGCTCACTCATTTCAGCATTCTCAGCATCACTCTGTGTTTCATCAGTTACATTTAATGAATTGACCCACTGCTTATTAATTTCAACATCACTGTACCATTCATTGTGTCTGATCAAATAATAAAGCGCATGTCTAATACGATCTGTATTTACATACTTGTACTCATAATGTCCTTTATATGTTATTTTTCGTTTTAGTTTAATTCTAATCATGTGATCAGCACATTCATTCAGAGGAAGAATATTAGAGACATCCGTGGTATTAACAGGAA
>SRMA01027155.1:13565-82994 GCA_007224835.1 Danionella cerebrum | reverse complement strand
TATATATATATATATATATATATAAAACCTCTGAAAACGGTTTTTAATATATATTTTAAATGAGTAAATGGTTTTTAAATTCAACTAAGAATTAGTGTTTTAACATATATTCTAAGTTGAGATATATATATATATAATAAATATATGTCAAAACACTAATTCTTAGTTGAATTTAAAAAACATTTACTCATTTAAAATGTATATTAAAAACAAATTCTAAGTTAAACTGTACTCATTAAGATATTTTAACAAAGTTACATCAAATTTTTATATTACAAATACAAATATTTTTAGAATTATAAAATTACTAAGTGGAAAATACCTCTCACAGTATTTCAATCACTTTCCTCAAATGGAGAATCAACAATTAAGTGGACAGCCTTTTATACCTATGTCTAATTGGATCAATCCATTGCAACTAGATATGGGGGTGAATCAAATCTTGGTTTATCATTATATATATATATATATATATATATTATTCTCTGGTTTGTAATTCTACAGAATGTTATAAAATGCAGTAAATAATTGCTGCATTCCAGCCTAATAGTCTTCTGCCAACTAATTCTTTACTCCCACACCCAATTAGAATGGAGAAATCCAATTAGACATTGATAAAAGGCTGCCTACACCTGAACTAAATCTTATTTTGAGGAGAAGCATTTCAATGGTGAGAGAGGTTAGTAGTTTAATCTGTTGGTCTTCATATGTAAAATAAGAAAAATGTTTATGTTGATTTTTTTTGTTTGTTTTATTTTCTGATGATTATGCATTTCACACTAGAGAGTAACTTGTGTTTCATGCTTCTTTTAAAGGTGCCTGTGACGGTGATGCACAATCCTCATTCTCCAGCAATATTTACTTTGTTATTCAGTATTATTTGGTTTCTTTTTTAAATATAATGTTTATTTACACTTAATTTGGCAGCAATTGGTATAAAGTAGCCATTTAGTCCTAGTTAATGTTGATGTGTGGTCTTTATTCCTTTAAATAAGTATTTAAGTTTTTAAATCAGCTTAGAATAAAACTTTAGCTGTCATTTTAGAAAAGAAAAGTGATTAGATTTCATGCTTTGTATTTGGAGGAACCTTTGAGTTTCATTAATTTATTGCAGAGTATGTTAATCATTTAGCATATTATTATTCATGGATCAGAACAAGCTTAGAAAGAAGCAATCATGCTAGAATAGATGAAATGTTTGAAACTTGCTTGTAATTGTACATGATGGATTATACTTTAAGTTTTCTGTTTTCATCTCAGATATTAAGCCAATAAAAGATTAAAAAATGCAAATAATAAAGTGCCCCCTCCCCCCCCATTTCAAATACTCTGTATAACAGGTGATTCACTAAAACTGGTGTTCTGGGGGGTATTCCAGAAAGCTTGGTTAACTTACCATATGATAAATCATAACCTCTGGGTTGATTTACCCTAAACAGGCATACCATGAGTATGTCGGTTCCAAAACACCTGAGAAGAGTAAGTTTAATCAACCTCCAACTGGTTACCCAGAGTTAATGCGCGTGCACGGTGCATATATAAAGACATTTTCAATGGATCGCCGATTTCACGAGTCACCATGGAAAGTCAAAGCGAAAAAAAGAGAGCGGCGTATTTCACAGAGGCGGAGTTGGAGGTTTTAAGGCACGCTTATGAGGAGTTTAAGCCAATAATATTAAAAAGAAGCAATACAGCTGCATCACCTAAAGCAAGAGAGTTGGCTTGGCAAAAAATAACGGATAGAGTAAATGCGTGAGTGTATTAAATTACAAATTTGGTATTGGCTCCCGATTTATTATAATACAAAATAATGAAGTATGACTTATACAGCCTTTTGAATATGTTATATCACTACGAAAATAATTAATACATGTATAGATATACATAATATGACTAAATATTAAATATGCGTCATAGATTGGACAAACCTGCCACTCTGTGGAATTCGTCTTTAATAACAAGCAGAGGTTTATGACCAGGGAACTGTACAAACGTGGGTAAGAACTGTTTAAGTGCCAGACAAACTGTACGAACGGCTCTACACACAGTTACCTTTCTCACATGCTCTGAATTGCCCACACTGTACAAAAAATGTCCAGACGCAAAAAACCTAAGTGCTATGCACAGAATGTTTTCTGTGCTAAGCGCAGAACCGCGGTTTGTCACATTCGCGACATGCGGTTTTAAAAGACGTGTTAAATAAACTAACGAATCTTTTGAGTAGTTTATAGTTTTTTTTTGCGCATTTTTTTTTGCTCACATGTACAGCAGCTCTCTCAACGAAACTTAAAATACCTTTTTTGTTTCTTTTCAGCCTTTGTTCATCTTTTTCCCCTTCTTCATTCTGATGGCCGCTTGGCCCCGTATCACTGCTTGCAGTTATATTTGTTATTGGATTTGTGCATAAGTTTTGTCGCAGGAGAGGGATCACACAACAAGGTTGTAACAGAAAACAGTCCCCAGAGGGTGGATTTATTTAAGAAATAGTGAGTGGTGAGGAGGAGTGCTGGCTTAGGTGCTCGCTATTTTGTGACGTCTTCTTCTTCTCGTGCCGGTGAGATTCCCAGTGGGGGTTTGTGCTCGTGTCCGTGTTCGTGCTGGTGACCTCTTCGGAGGGTCGGGCTTCGAGGCGGAACGGCGGCGGCGTCTCACAGGCTGTCTGGAGTCAGAGAGAGAGAGAGAGACATTAGGTCGTGCACTCGTTGGAGAACCATGCTCATTGTGGAAGCTCTCTCTCTCTCTCTTATGCTGCCGCGCTGATGAGGCGCGGCTGTTCCCGCTTTGCCCTTGATAGCGGGCTCCAGGTGTTCCGAGTTTATGCCAGGACCGCGCTGATCGGAATGGGCCTCCGTCACACTCCCCCCCCCAAGCGTTGTCCTGTCTGGTCCTGAAACGCATCATAAACAGATTGGGGATTAGGGGTGGGTGGGGAGTGACCCCCGACAAACCTGCGTATCCGGCCCAGATCCGGGATAGGCCGTCTGCGTTTGCGTTGTCGGCCCCGGCCCGATGTCGGACTTCAAAGTGGAAGTCCTGGAGCGCAAGGAACCAGCGGGTCACCCGAGCGTTGGTCTCCTTTGCTCTGGCCATCCATTGAAGTGGGGCGTGGTCTGTTAGGAGGGTGACCCGCCGGCCCAGGAGGTAATACTTCAGCTCCAGGACTGCCCACTTGACGGCCAGGGCCTCCTTTTCGACAGCTGCGTACCGGGTCTCGGCCGGGTTCAGCTTCCTGCTGATGTAGATCACAGGGTGTTCTTCACCTTCCTGTACTTGGGACAGGACGGCTCCCAACCCTGTGTCGGAGGCATCGGTCTGTAGCAGGAAGGGGCAGTTAAAGTCAGGCGCTCGGAGTACCGGTTCCGTCGTGAGCGCCTGCTTTATGCTCCGGAACGTCCCCTCCAGTTCCGGAGTCCATTCGATCTTCTCCGGCTGCCCCTTCCTGGTCAGGTTTGTCAGGGGGGCGGCTAAAGAGGAGAAGTTGGGGATAAAACACCTATAATATCCCGCCAACCCCAGGAAGGCTCGTACCTGGGTTTTTGTGGTGGGACGAGGTGCCTCTTGAATGGTTTGGACCTTCTTGTCTTGGGGCCGGATCACTCCCCGTCCCACGCGGAACCCCAGGTACGACGCGTCGGCTTGCGCCAGGTGACATTTGCGGGGGTTGACGGTCAGCCCGGCTCCCCGGTGCTCCGTGAGCACCCTCCGCAGACGGTCCAGGTGGTCGTCCCATGCCTCCGAGTGGATGACCACATCATCCAGGTAGGCCGCAGCGTAGGGCTGGTGTGGGCGGAGCAGGACATCCATCATCCTCTGGAAGGTGGGAGGGGCTCCATGGAGGCCGAACGGGAGACGGCGGTATTGCCAGTGGCCAGATGGCGTGGAGAAGGCGGTCTTGGGCCGGTCTTCTGCGGCCACTGGCACCTGCCAGTAGCCCTTTGTGAGGTCGAGGGTGGATATATAGCGGGCCCGTCCTAGGCGATCCAGGAGCTCATCCACCCGGGGCATGGGGTAGCCGTCAAACTCAGAGACCTCATTTAGCCGGCGGAAGTCGTTGCAGAAGCGGAGGGTGCCGTCAGGTTTGGGAACCATTACGATGGGACTGGACCACGGGCTCCGGGACGGTTCTATTATCCCCAACTTCAGCATGTGTTGGACTTCCTCCTCTATAGCCTGCCGACGGGCTTCCGGTACTCTGTAAGGCCGCTGCCTGACGATCACTCCTGGTTGGGTCCGGATGTGGTGTTCAACGATGTTGGTCTGCCCAGGCTGATGGGAGAACACATCCTGGAACTGACTGACCAGGTGCTGCAGCTCCTTCTTCTGGGCAGCTGAGAGGTCGTCGTTGGTATCCACAACCAGCGGAGAACAGGAGGCGAGTGCGGCGAGCTGTTCTCTGGTCCCCACCCACTTCTTCAGGAGATTGATGTGATAGAGCTTTCCTGGCTGTCTCCTTCCAGGTTGTCGGACTCTGTAATTGACCTCACCGACCTTGGCCGTGATGGTGTATGGCCCCTGCCATTTTGCCAGAAACTTGCAGGCCGAGGTGGGGACCAGGACCATCACTCGGTCTCCCGGCTGGAACTCCCTGGGCTGGGCTGCCCGGTTGAAGTGCCGTTGTTGCTGTTGCTGTGCTTGGACCAAGTGTTCCCGGACTAATGGCATGACCCGCTCGATGTTCTTACGCATCTGGGTCACGTGTTCTACCACAGAGCGGAGCGCTACCGGCTGCTGCTCCCACGCGTCTCGGGCGACATCCAGGAGCCCCCTCGGCTGACGGCCAAACAGAAGTTCGAAGGGTGTAAACCCGGTGGAGGCCTGGGGTACTTCTCAGATGCCGAAGAGGACATACGGGAGCATCCTGTCCCAATCTCTTCGGTCTTCAGCTGCCACCCTTCTCAGCATCGTTTTGAGGGTCTGGTTAAACCTTTCGACAAGGCCGTCAGTCTGGGGGTGGTAGACGGAGGTACGGAGCTGGTCGACTTTTAGCAGCCGGCAAAGGTCAGCCATCAGCCGGGACATAAAGGGGGTTCCCTGGTCAGTCAGGATCTGGCTGGGGATACCCACCCGGCTAAATAGCAGGAACAGCTCGTGGGCGATGTTCTTCGCTGTGGCTTTACGCAGGGGCACGGCTTCCGGGTACCGGGTGCCATAGTCCACGATAACCAGGATGTGCTCATGGCCTCGGGCAGACTTCGGCAGCGGCCCTACCAAGTCCATTCCAATCCTTTCAAAGGGCACCCCTATGATGGGGAGTGGAATTAGCGGGCTGGGGGGAGGCGTCCTCGGCGATGTCTTCTGGCAGGTGGGGCATGCCCGGCAGAACGCTTTGACCTCGCCGTCAATCCCCGGCCAATGGAAGCGGTCCCTGATCCGTTGGGCTGTGTTGGCCGCTCCCAGGTGTCCCGCCATCGGATGGGATTGCGCCAACTCCAGGATGGTTTCCGTCTTCGACCGGGGGACGACGAGTAGCTCTTTGACCTCCCCCCTTCGCTCTGCGACGCAGTAAAGCAGACCATTTTTCACGAGGAAGTACGGGAGAGGATGGGGTCCGGGTTGGAGCTCCTGTCCTTCAGCCACGCGCACTTGAGCCCAACAGTGCTTCAGTCGATCATCTTCGTGTTGGGCGCGGCTGAAGGACCCCCCTCGCGTAACTCTCTGAAATACATCATAGAACAGATTAGCCGAGGGGGGAGTGGACTCACCATCTCTCCCGCTATCCGTTGCCAAGGTAACAGCCGGGTTGGTCGAAGCCTTCTCCTGCGACGAGGTTGGGCGGCTCCCTCCATGGCTGACAGGTCGGTGACTGGCGGCGGTGAGCAGACTTGCAAACCCGGGAAAATTCCTGCCGAGAAGCACTGATACTGGTAAGTCTTTTACCAACCCCACCTCGATCGTCCAGGTCTCCCCTCCGGCCTGGAGCTGGACCTGGCGGGCCTTCACCTCCCGGGTCTCTCCGTGTACACAGGTCAGCGGCAGCACGGCGTGGGTGTCAGGACGAGGTGGGAGGAGCTGGCTCCTCAGCAGGCTGACTGAACTCCCAGAGTCCAACAACGCCTGGTAGCGACGCCCGTTGATCTTTACCGCCACCCCTGGGGCTCCTTTGGGTAGTCGATGGTGGAATCCACAACCTGCCAGCCACGTCTTTCTGGGTGGTCATGGTGGTTCCATAGGCATCAGTTTATCCTGGGGAAAGGGAGCCGCCGGTCTGCTCTCTGGTCGCTGGGTGCCCCCTTGTGGACGCGGGTCCTGGACCACCCTCCGGGGGTACGGTGGCGCGCGCTCCCCGAGTTCCTCGCGGTGGGCCACCTCCGCAAGCTCAATGGCCTCCACGGCCTCCCATAAGGTGGATGGGTTGCGCATCCTGACAGCCTGCTTCTGCGCACGGGGGAGGGCCCTCAGTAGCTTGTCCAGGACCACTCTGTCAACGACCTGGCTGGCGGAGGGGCTTCCTTCTAGCAGCCAGAGTCGAGCAAGGCGGGACAGGTCAGCAGCTTGAGCGCGAGCTGGCCGGCGAGGACGATACTCCCACCCATGAAATTGCTGGGCCGCGGCGATGGGCGACAAGCCCAGGCGAGCGAGGATTTCCCTCTTCAGTTCTCCGTAATCCTCTCGCACGTTAGTATCCAGGGAGAAGAAGGCGCGTTGTGCCTCGCCGGTCAGTAGCGGCGCCAACGCCCGTGCCCACTCCTCACGTGGCCACCCTTCACCCACTGCTGTTGATTCAAACATTTTCAAGTAATCTTCGACATCGTCGTGCGGAGTGAGCTTCTGGAGGAGACGCGCAGCCTGCGCTCTCACGTCGGGCAGCGGGATTAGCTGGGCGCTGGCGCCCTGAAGTTCGCTGACCCTCCTGTCCGTTTCGCTCTGCTGCTTGGCGAGGAACTCGACAATCTGTTGTTGCCTCACGCTAACCTCCGCCAGGTGTTTCACCAGATCTTCCATCATTGCAGGGGGAGCGGCGTGCACCGTACGAAAATCCTGAATTCACAGAAAAATAGAGAGAGAAAAAAATTAGAAAAAAAAATAAAATAAAATTATATCTGTAGTGTTAGGAATTCCGGGGTGACGAAGGCTTGTGTGTGATCCCCCCTTGGGTGTTATACCCGCGTTCTCCACCAGTTGTCACAGGAGAGGGATCACACAACAAGGTTGTAACAGAAAACAGTCCCCAGAGGGTGGATTTATTTAAGAAATAGTGCGTGGTGAGGAGGAGTGCTGCCTTAGGTGCTCGCTATTTGTGACGTCTTCTTCTGCTCGTGCCGGTGAGATTCCCAGTGGGGGTTTGTGCTCGTGCTCGTGTCCGTGTTCGTGCTGGTGACCTCCTCGGAGGGTCGGGCTTCGAGGCGGAACGGCGGCGGCGTCTCACGGGCTGTCTGGAGTCAGAGAGAGAGAGAAAGACATTAGGTCGTGCATTCGTTGGAGAACCATGCTCATTGTGGAAGCTCTCTCTCTCTCTCTTATGCTGCCGCGCTGATAAGGCGCGGCTGTTCCCGCTTTGCCCTTGATAGCGGGCTCCAGGTGTTCCGAGTTTATGCCAGGACCGCGCTGATCGGAATGGGCCTCCGTCACAGTTTTATTATTGTCCTTTTTTCATACAGACCACCTATAGTATTCAGCTGCATATTTGAGTAATATTTTTTTATGGAATAACTAAAATGTCAGTAATTTAATGTAATGTGGTCAACATTGATTCTGAAATCTGTAGTAGCAGCTTCACTTGCATGTGCTGCATTGTGCTAGTGTGCATTGTCAATTGAAAAATACAACATTCAGATCACTTTTATACACTGGTATAAATTATAATAAAGACACATTGTGCTTGTACATCTATGATTTTTCTTGGTGGTTTTTCTAACCTGCCCTTAGCTAACTGAAGGTAAGAGTTAAATGTAAAAAAAAATACATACCACAGAACACAACATAACTACAAATTTATACTACATAACTACAATCTGAATCAAACTACAAAAAACCACAGCCTAATTCCTTATAATGTGCAGGATATTCATGTTCAATGTTTTTAGTTTATTAAAACTTGTTTATGCCATAGATATCACATACATTCTAGACCACAAAAATTACAAACAGACAACCACTTAAATCAGACAAATTGAAATCTGTTACGAGTTAATCTGTTAAGCGCACATATATGCTCATTCTGCTGCATTTCTTCCAACAGAAAAGGTATTTCTATAACTTCCAGTTCATCTGCGACAAAGTAGGCAAAACGTCATGTTTCAGGAAGCAACGAGATTCCCAACGTGTCCGACTTGACGGCTCCGTTTTCAGCTCCTCCCCGGCTACTTTCGGCTAATCTCGACGATCGGTCTGCGCAGCACTGCATGGGCTCGAACGCACCTTTTATCTACAGATTCACATGAGCATCCACACTGGAGAGAAACCACACCCATGTGATCAGTGTGGTAAGCGCTTCATGGCAAAAAAAAGCCTTCGGTGTCACATGATCATCCACACTGGGAAAAAACCACACTACTGTGATCAGTGTGGGAAGGGTTTAACAACAAAACAAACCCTTAAGCGTCACATGAGCATCCACACTGGAGAGAAACCACACACATGTGATTAGTGTGGGAAGAGTTTAACAACAAAACAAACCCTTCAGCGTCACTTGAGCATCCACACTGGAGAGAAAGCACATTCATGTGATCAGTGTAGGAAGAGTTTCACAACAAAACATAGCCTCCAGCGTCACATGAGCATCCACACTGGAGAGAAACCACTCTTATGGCCAGCAGCAGAAAAGCTTCTTGAACTAAATGTTTAAACTCCAAAAGAGAAACCATCTGTATTCTATGATCAGTATAGGGAGAGATAAGTTTATATACATCCATTATTCCCCTGGAATTTGAAAATTCGATCTGACATTTATGTAATAGATATTTGCTCAGAGTATTTGAAAATGTTCTGCATCAAGAAAATGGAATTATGTTCATTTTTACCACAAATGTAAAATGTGCATGTCGCTTGTCATATAAGCTGTAGTCTAAATAAGACAATTATGTTTAATAAAACTAATATATGAGTTCTTTGACACCTTTAACCCTTTAACTCTTATAATGATAGTGTGATAACAGTTCGTCTGGCATTTTTTTGTCTTGTTTTCAATCACTGTCAGAAAATAGTGTTTGTATAATTATTATTACATTTACATTTATGTATTTGGGAGACGCTTTTATCCAAAACGACTTACATTGGGAGTAAACATCAAGCAGATTGGTACAAAGTGGATTGATCAGAAGACATACACATAAAACACTTTCAAGCTAGTACAGAAAATGAATTCAAATCAGTGCTTCAGAGGGTTTTTTTAATTTATTTTATTTTTTTACTTTAAGTTAAGTTAGTAACTGCTCTCGAAAGAGGTGTAAAGAGACTCAGCTCTCCGTAATGGGACGGCAATGGAATTCCACCAGCCAGGAACAGAGAAGGAGAAGGTCCTGGTGAGAGATTTTTAGCCGCTCTGAGATGGGACCACGAGACGCTGTTCATTTTCTGAACGGAGGTGTCTGGAGGGGACGTAGAGCTAGAGGAGTTTGTGAAGGTATGAAGGAGCGGAGCCTGTGACTGTCCTGTATGTCAGCGTCAATGATTTGAACTTGATTCGAGTCTCAATGGGAAGCCAGTGGAGAGAGATGAGGACAGGGGTGACGTGTGCTCTTCTTGGTTCCTTGAAGATCAGTCAAGCTGCTGAGTTCTGGATCATCTGAAAGGGTCTGACCGCACATGCAGGAAGTCCAGCGAGAAGAGCATTGCAGTAGTCGAGTCTTGAAATGACCATTGCTTGGACCAGAAGTTGGGTTGAATGTTCTGTAAGTAGATGTCTGATTTTTCTGATGTTGAACAGGGCGAATCTGCAAGAGCGAGCAGTTTTAGCAATGTGTTCCTTGAATGTCAGTTCCTCATCGAAGATCACTCCAAGGCTACGGACAGAGGTGGATGGAGAGACAGTCGACGACCCTAGTTGTATGGTGAAGTCATGCTGGACAGTGGAGTTTGGAGGGATAACCATCAGTTCAATCTTTGCCATGTTGAGCTGGAGGTGATGGTCCTTCATCCATGTAGAAATGTCATTCAGGCAGTCAGTTATTCGGCTTGTAATAGTAGTATCATCAGGATGGTATGACAGGTGGAGTTGAGTGTCGTCAGCATAACAGTGGTAGGAGAAGCCGTGTCGGTTGATGATGGGACCCAGGGAGGTGATGTAGGTAGAGAAGAGTAGAGGACCAAGAACTGAGCCCTGTGGAACTCCTGTGAGCAGCTGTTGTGGCTTGGACACCTTGTCCCTCCAGCCGACTCTGAAGAATCTGGAAGCAAGGTTAGACTTTAGCCATTCCAAGGCAGTGCTGGAGATACCTTTAGTAGCGAGTGGTCAGGAGGATCTGGTGGTTCACCGTGTCGAAGGCTGCAGAGAGTTCTAGCAGAATAAGAACTGATGATTCAGAGTTTTCTCTGGCAGATCTGAGTGCTTCAGTCACTGATAGAAGAGCAGTTTCAGTTGAATGGCTGTTCTTGAATCCTGATTGGTTCTTGTCAAGTTGTTCATTGTCTGTAAGGAAAGAAGACAACTGATTAAAAACAACACGTTCTAGAATTTTTGCAGTGAAAGGTAGAAGTGAGATGAGTCTATAGTTTTCTACTTCAGAAGTGTTGAGAGCAGGCTTTTTGAGCAGGGGAGTTACCCGAGCTTCTTTGAAGGAGTCTGGAAAGGTGCCGGAGGTGAGAGATGAGTTGATGATGTGAGTAAGAGCCGGAACAATGGTAGGAGCGATGGCCTGAAGCAGGTGAGAAGGTACAGGATCTAGAGGACAGGTGGTTGGATGTGATAAGAGGAGAAGTTTAGAGACTTGAGGTTCAGAGAGTGGAGTGAAGGAGGTGAGTAGAGCTGTGGTTGGTTCTGCGTGTGTCCAGGCGACTGGAGCAGTGAACTGGCTGCTAATGGTGAGAGTCTTCTGGGTGAAGTACTCAGCGAATTCATCAGCTGTGAGAGAGGTGGCAGCAGGGGGTTTGGGAGGGTGGAGAAGAGAGTTGAAGGTTCTGAAGAGCTTCCGACTGTCAGTGGAGTTCTTGATTTTCTCATGGTAGTATGTGCTTTTGGCTTCATGTACTCTGCTTGAGAATGATCCAAGTAGAGTCTGGTAGGTGGTAAGGTCCGTTTCAACCTTTGATTTCCGCCATTTGCTCTCTGCCGACCGAAGGGTGGTCCTTGTTCCCTGAGAACACTAGATAGACAGGGGTTGGAAGAGGACTCCTTAGGTGCTCTAGAGGTGAGTGGGCAGAGCTTGTCGAGGCATGATGTTAGTGTAGAGCAGAGTTTGTCAGTGGCATCATTGGTGTCGAGTGAGGAGAGCTCTGGAAGTGAAGATGAGACAGCTGTGGAGAATGTAGATGGAGCAAGGGTCCTCAGGTTGCGTCTGAAAGTGACTGGAATAGTGATCGAGTGGTCGATGTTGGGCAGTATCAGCTTGAATGTGATGAAAAAGTGGTCAGACGTGTGCAGTGGTGTCACCTTGACTTGATGAGGGGAGCAGTTCCGTGTGTAGATGAGGTCCAAGTGGTTTCCTGACTTGTGTGTGGCAGAGGTGGTCTGGAGATCAAGGCTGAAGGAGGCCATGAGGGAGTGAAAGTCTCTGGCATAAGGCTCGTTCAGGTGTATGTTGAAGTCCCCAAATACGATGAGTGGGGTTGATTCCTTTTCTGGAAAAGATGAAAGTAGACCAGTTCCTCAATGATTATTATCCATTTTTCTTACCAGAGGAATATAAACTTTAAAAATCTGGCAATTCTTTTATGTTATAAAAGCTCAGAACAGTGTGTAATAACAAGAAAAAAAAACTTAATTGAAAATTCATCAAGTTCCTCTTTATAAACAACTATAAATGTACAGCAACAAGACTTTTAAGGTTACAGAAATGAACCTCAACCTATCAACTCAAAAAATTTTGTTTGAAAAGGGCTTTCAGTGTCAATTTCAGAGGTTGTTTTATTTACAAATGTCCAGGTGTTTATTGTTTTAAATATAAGATGAAAATAGTGAAGGAAGCAATATGTTGTTGAAAACAAGAGCATGAGCAGTAATATAGCAATATTTTATATTGTCAATTACAAAAATTACACTATATATTGAAAAACGTTGTTATAAAGCTGGGAATATACCCTGTGTATGTGGTATAAGTTTAATGGTTTGACCCAGTTCACCCCACACCGTGTGTATAATGGTATGACCCGAATGTTGTATGTTGAGTCTATGGTGTAGTGTGCATGAAGTACAGTAAAGTGCAGTCATTAAAACTGGTCTGCATGTGTGCTCATTGTTGTCGGTATGAACAACACAACAGTGTATAAAAACTTTTATTACTTAAATATGACTGTGATAAAGATGTTGATATGCCCCCTGCCTGTTGCTGCTGCTGTTTGTGTTCCACAAGTCTCCCAGGGGCTCATCTCACTCTTGACTATCGTATAAACATTTTCCTTAACTATTTACAATGAATTTGCCATTTTATTTAGAGTTCAATGAAGAATTTATCAAATACTACATACATATGAGTTCAGATATTAATTTAAACTCAGAGAAGGATGACCTGCAATTTGAGAACTTTCATTTATCTATATGGTATTTGGCTAAGAGTAAAAAAGATGAATTACATGCATTTCATCTTTTTTTGCACGTGCGCGACAGGCCGTTATAAGATATCTTTTATATTACGTTACGTTTAAAAAAAAATAAAAATAAATAAATATATATAATCAAATCAATAAAACGGCATCTAGCGCGATTATGAGTGGAACGTCTACGTGGTGTCGTCTTGTTACGTGCTCTAGTTGGCTCTGCCTTTTAGCGGAAGTACAAAGTGCAACAGATCGTCAGACCGGAAGTTCTCAGTAAGGAGCGGCTCTGAGATCATGTAAGATGTGTTTATTTATTCCAAACAGCAAACAATGCCCGCAAAAGGCTTTAAACGCGGAAATATGATTTATGAGAGACATGAACGTGTCTGTAGACTTCGGTCAGGGTTAAGATAACGTTCAAGCTGTTGTTCTTGTGCCTCTTTTGAGAATATTAAGCTAAGTGCTTTTGGAATTGTTCGTTTTAGGACATCTCGGGGCTTTCGCATGGTTTCTAACGGTTTTTATCTGTGTTTTCAAATGCATTTTGTGGTTGAGCAAAAGAAACGTGTATTTCAGTTAGTGTTACTCTGTTAGACGTTTAGTTAGCTGACATTAGCTCAGTAGCGTAGCATTATCTTATCAAATTTTCTGTTTATTAGCTGTAATGTATGAATCTATAAAATAAAGCGACTTTTAAGCTACTATTGTTCGAGTGCGATTAAATACGATAATTTGATCACATTCCACATTGACGCACACTTGTTGACACTGAGCAGTTGAGGCCACTGCATATGAAGAACTCACTCGGGGCTTTCTTTTAATTAACCCTGAACTCTCCAGAAACACACTGTTGGGAATAAATGCACCATTCATGTTAATTGTTTAAAAGCTTTCATGGACAAACTGATGGTCAGGTATCGCTTTTTTTATCTGATCAACTGCATCTCAAATTATTCGATTATTATAAAAGACAATACTTCAATAGATTTGTCGCTTGTTTCAGAAAATAAAACCCCTGCATTTTGCAGAATCATTACACCAACTTAAACAAAAAATGTCTCTGCATTTTAAGCTGAATTAGAATCCTCTCTTCATTTTAGCAGTTTTGGTTAAGTGCATAACAAGGAGGTTGACTGGTGATCGGAGGTTCGATCCCCAGCTCCACTGGAAGTTGAAGAAGGGGTCAGTGATCAAACCTCATGTCTGTACACAATCCGGGAATCCACATGATTTGCAAGTCACATTTAGGACCATTTGTGCAAAGTTTTTTCCCGGGGAGTTGTCTGTTTGCAGGAATGGATGGGTGAATTATCTTTACGAATTCTATAGTATTTGTAAATACTATTGTTGATCGCTATGTCTCATGTTTCTTCTGTTTACACTATGCACTCTTTTCCAGAGACAGTTTGAAATATTGATATTTTCCCCAAATTTGTTTATAATTATTTAATGTGAGCGCATCGTCGAGGCAAAGACGCATCATATATTTCTAATTATTTAGTGAAAACACTGTTGTTATTTAGACTGCGTATTAAATGAACCATTATATTACTGACCCCTCCATAGCAACAATTTTGGGGCCGGTAGCACAACGACATACTCAATGTCGTTTAATACGTAAACATCATTCAAACGTTGCAAATGCACGCTGTTTTGTTGTTTACAACTCAGCACAGTTTCGCATTGAGAGTCGCCAATAAAGTAATAAAACGCTTTGTTTGGTAAAGTGATTTTGTTTGCTAAAAGGCAGTCATTCCACTTCTTAAGGTGTTAAATAAAATTTGTTTTCTTTACTTATTGGTGTGTTAATGAACTTCCTATTTCATGCAAGTTTTAATTATCGAAAGCGGTGGATGTAAACAAGAAATTTGTGAAAGTGACAGGTGTGAATATAGTTATACTATATGCATTATATGCCTATACGAAGCAGATCTGGGTCTTCTTAAAGGGGTCATGACATTATTTTTTTTTAATGATATGTTGTTCACTGCGATGGACCAAGGTGGACCCCCGCCTCTCGCTCAATGTGCGCTGGAGATAGGCTCCGGCAAACCCCCCGTGACCCCAAATCGCGATTAAACAGGTTGGAAAATGAATTAATGGATATGTTGTCCACATTGGTCTAATTGTAAGGGAAATGTGATTCTTTTACTCAAAAAGTCTCTATTTTTACTTAAAATCACTTTGAATCTCTTCATTTTCAAGCACAAGCTTATTCCAGAAAAGGTTTTCATTCTTACCCGCTCTCCAGGTACTCGCCTATTAGTTACTGATTTGCATATTCATGACTTTTTTGCAAAGTTACTGTTTGATGATCACATAGATGTGAGGGAGATTAGAGTGATGAATTACGAGCAACTTCAATACTAAGCTATCAAACGTCTTGTTAAAGCAACATCGATAGACTATGTAATTGCGTTTGGAAAAAATTTTATACAATCGTACCGCTGTGAGAGAATCTGATATTAACTAGTTGCGCTGTGCTGTGATAGACGCTTTGAGAGAGAAGTGGTGCAAAGCATCACTTCCACAGGAGGGAAATCGACCCTTTCATGTCTGGCCGTGACGTTACATTGGGACTCGTGTAATGTTGTCAATGGTGGAAATAAAACTAGTTTTTGAAAGAAACAAACTCTGTTTTTGTTCTTGAACGTTCATGATTGGATTTTTGATTCAGTCTACTCTTTTAAAATACCCGTAAGACATTAACATTTGTCTTAAGTGAGGGTATGATGCTTCATTTTGCTTGGCTCTCCCTGCCAGGAAAACACCCACCCCTTTCTATTGATTGGCTTCGGCTGTACTTGAAACTGGTTTTATGAAGCACTTCAGAGAAATCAACCACACTAAACCACAGCACTAGAATCTTCTTCGAAAAGCTTAATTATGTAACTTGACATGGATGCTTGGCACAAAGTTGGTAATCAATGTATTGTAAATGTGGCACAAACTATTTCTGATTTCAGTTTTACTCCAGTGGGCTTTGTAGTAAGTCTGTGGTGTTTTTGTCTTTCCTCAGCTTTTTGTGGTGCTGGTCGACTTCCTGTTGTAGTTTCCTTCACGCTATTTCCTGATACAACAGTCCGAGGGCACAGAATCTTCTACAACCATGTCATACGGATGGACAGAGCAGCGCACTTCTCCAAAAGACTTCAGCAGCCTCATCCAGACATGCAGTGCCAATATCCAAAAGATCACACAGAACAGTGAGTGTCCATCAAAGTGCTCAATGTTTCTGAATATGTAAAGGTTTCAGAAGGACTAAGACCTTTCTTCTGTTTGAGAAGAATTCAAATGCGTTTTCTTATGTGACAAGATTTTTAACCCATTTTCGATATTTTGATATACATTTGTATCAGAAAATGTGATGTCACTTGCGTAATGACGTGCTTCACAGACAAGCAGCTAGCGCTCAGCAATTAAACTCTGTCTCAGCTTCAAAATGAGTGCCTGCAAACAAATGTGAGGAGCCTTTAACAAGAAAGAATCATGCTAATGAAATCGTTGACCAGTTCAGTGAGGTGGAAGTGGTTTGGAGATTTTAATGTTGGAATGTCGAAGAGCAGCGGGAACACTTCAAATCTCTTTCTCCATTTAAAACACACTGAGAGTCAGAAGAAAGGCAGCATCAATGTATCAAGAGTTCAATGTGTGTAGTGTTACTAACGCAGTATTTTAAGAAAAATTACTCTACTAATAAACTTAGGTTGGTTGTTTTGGAGACAAAGTCAGAGAGGCCAGATTGAGATGGTTTGGACATGTGCAGAGGAGGGATAGTGGTTATATTGTTAGAAGGATGTTGGAGATGAAGATGCCAGGCAAGAAGACGAGATATATGGATGTGCTGAAAGAGGACATGAAGTTAGGTGGTGCAAGAGTAGAGGATTCTGAGGACAGAGTCGGGTGGAAACAGATGATTCGCTGTGGCGACCCCTAAAGCCGAAAGTAGAAGAAGATGATTCTGCTAATAAACTGTTTAAGCAAGCATTTAGTCTCACATCAGAACAGTATGTTAATATGACTGGTCTATTTTGTCTGGCAGTAGAATTCATGCAGTGAGCTGTGGCGACTGCATCGTGTCGTGAGGGAACAGACCTCGTTTTCCTTCTGAAGTGTTCCTTATACTGATAGTCGGCAAAATGATAATATAATCTCTAGTGGTGCAAAAAGCTCGTCCTTTTAGTGGAAACTAGTGGAAACTGAGGCAAGTGTAAATGAGAGGTAGATTCTGTGTGGAAAAGAAAGTCTTTTTTTTCTTTGTTATTTAGGAGAGGAATTGTCAGTGCTATGAGGAGTCGGCGTCAACTTTTTTTTACCTATAGTTTTAAGACATTTTAGCTTTGCTGACGAATACGACAAAAGATTGAATGGGAAAACAAAAAAATGTCACTGTGTGCCAGCGAAGTTTTTTCAGATGTAATTATGCACAAGGAAAACATGAAAAACGAGTATTCACCTGAGCCGTCTTCAGACAGCTGTTTCTTGTTTCAGGACCCTTGGGTACCCTAAACTTTTGTCTGACTTAAATCCTTCTCTTTCTTCACTAATCCGCTCATTGCTGAAGAAGCTCATGCTCAGCTTAATACAACTGATAATGTTTAATTTAAAGTGAACATTTTAGTAGATGTGTTTTGATGTTTTATTTAGCAAAATAAAGTGAATTCTATTAAATGCCCATTATTTATCTGTTCATATTGTTTATGCAAAGATTGATTTCTTTTTAAATTAAAATGGCCATCAGAACTGAACAGTGGTTAAAAAATGTAGTACGTACTGAACCCTGAGCTTTTTGTACCATTAGATCCCTAATATACTGTCCAATATATACTGTTCAAATACCTGATTAATGGAGCGTAACTGGACAGATGCTGTCAGCAGCATCAGCACATCACATTTGAACCCTACCTCAAGTGATCAACAAACAGATCCTCCTCCAAATTCAACCTAAACAAAAGTTACATATTGGCTTTCTTTTTGTTTTTAATTTATTTAATATTTTAGCCTAAGAAGACCTTGAGCTATTGGTTTGATTGCGAGAAGCTTCTGAGCCTGAATGTCTGAAGGTGTGGTTTGTGAAGCAAGTTTGATTTGTGCACTAAAGATTTTACTCCAGACTCTCAACTGAAGGTTTAGAGACAGTCAGCAAACTGCAACACATTTCAAAAACGGTATAAGTTGGTGACTTGTGGGATTGACGTGTAAAAGTCAAAACACTTACAACCGTCTCTTAACTTTACATCACAGATGCGCTTTAAAATTGAAGTGTGAAGAGTTTAAAGTCTCTGGGAAAGCGATTGTGGTGTGATTTTTAACTTTTAAAAAAAGTTTTTGCCTCACAGAATAAAAACCACTTCTTCATGTTGGGTGGTTCTTTGGCTTCCACTTTTGAATAATACAGCAGAAAACACGGCAAATCAATGACCATCACTTATGTGTGCTTTCTTTAGGAGTATAGCATATGGTTCTCACTCTGACTATTTCCTCCATTAGCTGCTCAAATCAAGAGCTTAGTAAACCAACTTGGAACAAAACAAGACACCAGTGACCTGCGAGAGAGACTGTGAGTGTGTTTATCTTAATTTTTTTATTTCAAGGTGTGCGTCTCCTCTACCTCTTATGCTTGCCTTGTGGGTTTCTAGGCAGCAAGTGCAGCATAATACCAACCAGCTGGCAAAGGAGACCAACAAACACCTGAAAGACCTTGGGTCAGTGCCTTTACCTGTCTCTCTCTCTGAACAGGTACGTGCATAACCTTGTGAGATCTGTTGCCGTGATGCAAAAGGAAAAGGTCAGTTCCTTGAATAAATTGTCTGATATTTCAGAGACAGCAGAAGATCCAGAAAGAACGGCTGATGAATGATTTCTCTGCTGCTCTGAACAACTTCCAGTCAGTTCAGCGTCGAGCTGCAGAGAAAGAGAAGGAGTCTGTGGCCAGAGCCCGAGCAGGGTCACGTCTCTCCGTAAGATGCAGTTATACTGTATTTGCACCCTAGGACCTAAACGGTGCTGTGTGCTAAAAGTTCACACTACACTTTTTTTTTATATAGGTGAATAACCAATGATGATGATTACGATCACTGGGGTTGCGTTATGTTAACGCGTTATGAAAAGTCTCTGCAAGCACTGCTGCGTGTTAAGTCGGAATGGTGCAACCCACATATTGAGTAATTTTGATTTCAAATTTAAACTGTAGTTTTCAAAAAGGTTATTTGTTTTGATAGTTTTGGCATTAAATGAACATTACAAGACATATAATACATATTTTTAAAGGTAGCTCAAATAAAAATGAGATAAAATGCACAGTCATCTTTCAGTTTCATTTTACAGACCTCAAATCAGTGCCAGCTATTGGTGAAAATATCCCGCGGAAGTACAACACCTGTGATATGGCTTGTGTATGTTTTTTTAATTCTTGCTCAAAAAAGCATGTGGGACAGTGTGTAAGGTTTAGGAGACGTTTGCCTTGATTTATGATACAATTTTCACATTGTTTTGACCTTGTCTAGTATCAAAAAACAAATGTCCCTAAACCTTATACGCTGTTCCAAGCAATTTTTGTTCTATTGTGCCAAACTTTGAAAAACACAAGCCATTTCACAGGTGTTGTACACCACTAGATGGCATTGATGGCTACAATTAAGGGTCTGTAAAATTAAACTGATACACAATCACACATTTTCTCACATTTTATTTTAAATTATCTTGCAAATTACGTTTGTTTAAAACCCAAAATATAAGGGATGCTCAATAATGATTTTTTTTTTAAATGAACTAATTAAAAAAAAAATGGATTAAAGACTTAGATCCGTAAAGTAGTGGCAGCTCGCTATTATGAACCGTGGCTCCAAGTGATTTATCAAACAGGAAAAGCACTGCGATAAAGTTAGTTTCACATTTGGTTAGTCAACAATCTAGGCCAATTAAATGGCATTAAAGATATAATAAGATAATGATTAACATTTCTGTAACAAAGGCAACATAGAAGTCAATGTTCGTTAGCACAAGATGATTATTCAGAGGCTATTTGTGGCTAACCATTACAGAGCGCCATCGTGTAAGGGACCATCTTAAAAGTGAACAAACTGATGATAAGATAAGTAAACTTAAATGATACAGGGGTACGTATCTTCACCCCGTTCGATCCCTACCGTCACACTCTGGACTCCACCCCGCACTCCGTCACAAGCTTTAGCCAATTGGTCATGTCTGACGTTTTGTTTTGTCAAGAGCCTCACAGATATTTGCGAGACCCGTTGGCTTCTTAGCGGTGTGCTTGTTAACGTTTTTAGCAGCCCACTCTGTCGAAGCGATGGTTATGTTTTAAGGTGGTTTGTAGTGTGGAAGCTAGCGCTACTTTACTCTTTACTCTCTGCTTCGAGCATTTGTTGCAGACAACTACCAACTGTCATCTTCAGAAAGTTTAAAGAAGTCCCACACTCTGTTGCTACTCACTGCTGCACGCTGGTTATGATGACGTTATTTGAACAGAGAATCATTTAACGTTTTAGTTCTAGCAGAGTGTGGCAGAGCTGACAAAAATACTTGTTATTGGCCAAAATGCCTGATATCGGCTTATCGGAATCACGTCATAATTTCCTGCAATTATCAATCACCCATAAAAATATTGAAGCTAAAAACCTATTTGAAACCTACAGATTATATTTGAACTCAAAAATATTCTGAATTAATTTAGAAGCTCCTTTGATTGGCAAACGCACCAGTGTGTGTCGAGACTACTAGGGTATGTCTTTCACCCTAGTGTGTACCCCTCAATTGTAAATAAAGAATACACTAAGGGGAAACTTTCTCTTTCATTTGCTCTGTGTTGCCACATGCCGTATTGTGTTTGACACCCCTGCCTTACGTTCAAAGATACTGCTGACTGTTTTAATATTTTCAATGTTTCAATAACAACTTAATTCAGCCCTTGTTAAGAAAAGCTAATTATATATTTGTGATATCCCACAGACTGAAGATGGAGGTCACGATGAGCAGCTGGTCTCCTTTGATAAGTATGTCCCCGATGCTCTCTGATCAGACATCCAGCACTTCACTCTGAGCACTGGAGTAGGAAACGGTCTGCTTGTGTTTGCAGCAATGATGATTGGGGGAAGACTACCATTCAGACAGAAGATGTAGCTATTACAGAGGAGGACCTGGAGCTCATTAAAGAAAGAGAAACTGCCATTCAACAGCTTGAGGTATATTTCTTCTTTTACTCGTGTCATAAACGGTGTACTCGGTAAAAGGTGGTACACCTAATATCCTATAGTGACATGAACTTGTATTGAGAAATTAAAAACCGTTTCCATGATCATGCTTGAGCTGTTTCTACAGGTTAACTTGAGTCAACTGTGGCAAAACACTTAAACATCCCCCTCTTATTTATTTATGGGCGTTTTACATGTGAGAGTGGATTGTGCATGAACTTAATTACTTTACTACAAAAGAATTGACTCAGAATCTCTGAAATGTCATCATTTAAACAAATCTTCACACTGAACTCCTACCCTAGTAGTTGTGGTTTCCATAGAGAAACTGTTTTTAAAGATATTTATGGCTGGAGCATCAATGATGCGTCGAAGCATATTGTAATTTATCAGAGAATTATTGATTTGTGGCCTTCGTTGCATTTTTGAAGATCTAAACATGCTCGAAAAATTACAAAATATCACACACGTAATACTTTTTATCCTACGCTGCGCTAACAGTTTGTTACAGACGTATTAAAGTTGGCATTCTTGTGTAGGGTACCAATATTTAAATAGAAGTATTATGGAATGTGTTTCTAAATGTAAGGCGGCCATTTCGAAAAACCTCTAAAAATGGCCTCTTTTGCCTTGACTTACATTCTAGAGATGTTATCTGTTCACATCCATCAGTCTTAAATTAAGAAAAATTTGATGTTAAAAAAAAATTAACTTTTTTAAACTAGCTGTGTAAATTTTGACACAAACAAGAAGTTAATAGTTCAGCCATGCAGTGTCTGATCAGGTTCAAATTTTCCTGAAGAGTCCAAGTCTGAAACAATCTATATAGCAGCCTACATTGTCAGTTATAGCAGCCCCTAGTGGCAAAATGGAATATTTAAGTTATAGCTCTATATTCTCTTTGTTAAGCTGATGAGATACTTCTTTTTACCAATTTTGACATATGTGACAAGAATATTGGCTAAAACAATAAAGGAAAATACATTTAAGACAGGTGAAGAAGCATTCTATTGTGGTTTTCATTTGTTAAATTGCCTGTATTGTTCAGAAATTAACAATTCTCCCTTGAATGCATCTCCTAAACAAGGATTGGCCATAGTGTGTATTGCGTCAAACTGACCACTTAGGGGCGATGGCGACGGAGGTGCTCGACCCTTTTGATTGCTGATTGCAGCTTTTATTTTCATTAAATCTGTGTTGCAAGCTTGCAAAGACACCACACATGCAACCAGAGACTGAGAGATTCTTCATTTAAAGCAGCACAAGGATACAGTGACTTCTCTGAAGCTTGAATAATGGCATTCAAAGAAAGTTTTTGAATAGATTTGGGATGTTATTAATCGTAGGTACAGAAATACTCCTGTCTTATGTTACCCCTACATTTTATCACCGCTTTCAGTTCTAAAGAGCATCAATATCATGGTATAATGTTCGTATGAAGACTTGCTAAATAAAAATCTACGTTTATTGAACGTAACTTCAGAGAACTAGTGCTGCACATTATAATGTTGAACATTAATCATGAATGTTTGTAAAAGCATCTCTCTTGTGATTTTAGTCAGACATTTTGGATGTGAATCAGATTTTCAAGGACTTGGCCGTAATGATCCATGACCAGGGTGATATGATAGGTGAGTAAGAATGTGTTTAAATTGTATGTATTTTTTGGCATTTCCAATATATTATTTATATTACCTATGTTTTTTTTGGCATCTAAGGGTGCTTTCACACCTTTAGTCTGTTTGATTTGGTCCGGACCAAGAGGAACAACTGATACAGATTTAGTCCTGATTCACACTGTACTGATCTCTCAGAAAACACATGCGATACATTCGTGTTTCCTCGACTGCTTTTCAATTGGTTAGAATTAGGGCCTTTTCATACCGAATACCTGTGTGTGTGTTAGGTTTTTTAAAAGGTCCCAATTTTTCGCAATTTAACGCAATAACTGTGAGGGTATGGGACTGTACGGAAGGAATACAGAAGGGCAGAACGTCACACCGCAGGACATGGTTTGAGAGGAGGAATGTTTTGCTGTGGTACCAAACACACCACGGCTGCATGAGAGCGGTGAAAACAAAACCTGTGTGTATTGGGCTGCGAACAGTAGGTTTGGGCGACGTGAAACATCGAGATTAATGATGACATCGTCCCAAACACACAAAAAAAAACCAAAAATACCGTCAAATACTGATATACTGTTGAAAAACATTTATGTACATTTTAGTCATACTGCCCAGCACTAGTACACATGGCATTAAAGCCTGCTCATTATCCGGGGATAACTGTTAATAATGGACTTCGCTGATTTATTTTGACCCTTGGCATCTTTCCGTTTATAATTTGTGTTAATATCTTCTCATTCATGTTGCAAATGATGCTTGTTTGACCACGAGCTGCCATGATAAATGTAAACACACGCCATCCCATAATTTTTTTTTATGGAATTATGAGTTTAATAAAAATTTTTTGTGGTATTCCTTTGTTTTTAGTTCAGGCCAGAGTCCGATCATGTTGTCACCACAAACGAATCACTCTAGAATTAGTTTAGATTCAAACAGACACCAACTCCTCAAGCAAGTCTTTTTTTTTTTACGCTTTTTTTGTCTGCTTTTGGTCTAATTTGCTTTCTCAACTGCCCAAAGAAACCAAACTAAAAGTGGAAACAAACTCTAATTCGAATGAAGCGAAGGCAGTTGCGAAAGCAGCTTGTTGCCACCTGAAAAACAATCCTAAATGCAGTAATTATCCCATTGGAGGCCCCTACATGTGCTTAATTCGATTCCCCCTCATTCCAGTTAAAAACAGGAAGTGACTTGTTGAGTTTAGTCGAAGGAAGAGCCAATACCATGTAACTCATGAGTTTAGACTTTTATCATTTATTTTGTTTGGTGTTACACCTATTTATAGATTCAACAAGCATTTGAATAAATAAAAAACTGTTAAACACACGTAGCAATGGAAATGAATGTTTCTTTAATGTGTTTTACAGACAGCATCGAGGCTAATGTGGAGAGTGCAGAAGTACACGTGGAGAGAGGAGCTGAACAGCTTCAGAGAGCTGCACAGTATCAGGTGTGGTCCGGTAATTCAGCTTTAACTGGGGTTCCTTTAATATCGATATATTTAAACCTCTCTATAAAACTGGTGAAGATTAGAGTTAGGGATGTGCAATATAGTTAATTCTCTCAAACGCTGCTTTTATAGTGATTTATAAGAGTAGATTGAATCAAAAATCCAAACATGGAAGTTCCAGAACAAAAAACTAATTTGTTTCTTTTAAAAACTTGTTTAATTCACGGCATTGACAAAGTCATGTGAATAAAATAGTTACATCAAGGCGGGACATGAAAGGTCTGATTTCCCTTCACCGGAAGTGATGCTTTCCACAAAGCAACGTCTTCTGTCATGATATCCGGAAACACACACAAGGATTCAAACAAAGGGAAAGTTAGAGCTAGCAACATACAAATGTGTAACGCCAAGAATTGAAGCTGATTTATTTAATTGAAATTTTTATGAAACTTGTCGTTTTAAAGTGTGTTCCATGAAGGAATCAGCTGACATTTACATCTGGGTGATCACTGAACACACTCACAACTTGTTAAAAAAAAGGTATTCGGGCATTTATTTACTCATTTCTGCCTCGATCCAGGCAGCATGGCCTTCAGATTAGCCAACAAAAAGGTTTCCTCCAAACGTCATATTGAAGTTGCTCATAATGAATCTCTCTGATCTCCCTCACATCAGACAGTAACTTTGCATACAAGTCATGAATATGCAAATCAGTAACCAATAGGTGAGTAACTGGGGAGTAGTTACGATGTTTTCCGAATGAAAATCTCAACCCATTTACAGAATAAGCTTTAGATTGTGATTTTAATTCAAAGCAGAGACTAATAAAATGGGAACATATTTTAATAAACAAAACAGTGTCATGACCCCTTCAACCGGTTAATGAAGAGGTTTACATTTTAAATTACTATCTAATAACAATAGCTTTGAAGATTTGGGAACTGTCTTTTAAGAATGTTAAAATAATGTGCTTTTTAACATGTGCACTGCAAGCAGCAGCAGCAGGACATTCAGAACACAACAAACTCAGTTTGAATGCGCTAGGGATAGGTCGTTCTTGAATGATTCATTCATTTTGAACAAATCCTTCATGTGACTCCAGAGGAACGAACCGTGTTAGAGAGGGATATGTTCAGTGATGCATGATTCATTCACCCGGTTATTCCCTTTTGCTGTCACAGGGGTCTTCAGCTCTCATTAGGCGAGAGGCGGGGGTACACCCTGGACAGGTCGCCAGTCCATCGCAGACCAACATTCACTCACACATTTACACTTAAGGAGATTTTAGATTATTCAATTAACCTAACCGCATGTTTTTGGGATTGTGGGGGAAACCGGAATACCCGGAGGAAACTCACTCATGCACCTGGAGAACATGCAAACTCCTTTCATAAAGGTCACCGGCGAGCCTCAACCCAGCAACCTTTTAACTGGAAGGCCACCGTGCTGCCACCGTGCGCAACATCCTAAGGGTTTTTTGAGTAGACCACTCGTCATTAATCACAAAAGAATGACAGGATTCTGAGGACTCACAAAAGAACTGATCTTTTCAGTTACCGACTTATACTGGTTGATCAACATTACAAAAGATTGAAGGGAAATTTATGCAAATGAATTACGTTGATTCTCATTCCGGCCCGGACTGCACTATGTTTACTCAAATTCATCAAAATTATTATTTTTTTTTTACTCAAATCAAAAACATAAGACAAGCAGTATAGTATAGTATATTTTATCAGTGCCTTGTATTCTTAAGTGATATGTGAAAAAAAGAAATTTTCTTTGTGAGTTTATATTTAAACAACGTTGTGTTTTCACTGCAGCAAAAGTCTCGGAAGAAGATGTGCATCCTGGCTGTGGTGCTCACCCTAGTGCTTGTCATCATGGGCATCATCATCTGGAGGGTGAACCAGTGAAGATCGGTCCTCCACGCTTCTGCTTTTTCTCTCATTTCCTTTTTTAAGTTATTTTCACTCTCTCAAGCCCAGTGTCGTCGAAGGGGAGGGGGAAGGCTCTCCTGCAGCACATGGAGTTTAGAAGGGCGTCATATGAAGTTGCGTAGACGATTGTAACACAAGCCTTGCCCCTCTGGACCTTTATATTATCAGGAAGGATGAGTTGACGGATGGGGTGAGAAAACTAACATTAACATTACATTTCAATTTTATCCATGTTATATTTCAAGCACTAACACTACTTTCTTTAATAAACCAAGTCGATCGATTTCATAGTTTAAAGAATTAAATGACTGTTTTGTACATGTTCCTGTAACAAAAAACTGGCTTTAGACTTGTTCAAAGTAGTTTGCGTGTGAACAAAAGCTTGGTAGAGCTGCAAAATGAACTCTACATTTGACGTCAGGTTGTGGAGGCATTGGCACATGATCAGTGGTCTGCAGAAAATGATGCAGCTATGATGATGCCTGAAACGCCAACATCGGTGACTGCTGTAACCTCGTATATTAATATACAGTAGTCTATAGATGTATATTGTTGTACAAGAACTCCAATTTTATGCCTGAAGCACATATGTGTATTGCAATAAGAATGAAAAGAACATGCAAATTATGTATAAAAATGATCCTTACTTTTAGATCTTGAAAAATGTTTGTCATTTCCTTTTTTATTATTGATTCCTATGACTTCTACAGTACACAAACGAATGAATTTGTCATTAAAGGTGCCTCTATGATTGTCCATCAGTGAAATTTGCTCTGTTTAATAAAATAACATTGTACACATCTTTTTGCGCCTGACCTCACCAGTCCCTGTGAATCGTGGGGTCCCGCAAGGTTCACTTTTAGGTCCTTTTTTTTTTTTGCATTTGATTTTTTTTCCTATTGTAAAGATAAAACCGTCTGTAATCTGGGGGGTATTCCAGAAAGCTTGGTTAACTTACCATATGATAAATCATAACCTCTGGGTTGATTTACCCTAAACAGGCATACCATGAGTATGTCGGTTCCAAAACACCTGAGAAGAGTAAGTTTAATCAACCTCCAACTGGTTACCCAGAGTTAATGCGCGTGCACGGTGTATATATAAAGACATTTTCAATGGATCGCCGATTTCACGAGTCACCATGGAAAGTCCAAGCGAAAAAAAGAGAGCGGCGTATTTCACAGAGGCGGAGTTGAAGGTTTTAATGCACGCTTATGAGGAGTTTAAGCCAATAATATTAAAAAGAAGCAATACAGCTGCATCAGCTAAAGCAAGAGAGTTGGCTTGGCAAAAAATAACGGACAGAGTAAATGCGTGAGTGTATTAAATTACAAATTTGGTATTGGCTCCCGTTTTATTATAATACAAAATAATGAAGTATGACTTATACAGCCTTTAAATATGTTTTATCACTACGAAAATAATTAATACATGTATAGATATACATAATATGACTAAATATTAAATATGCGTCATAGATTTCACTACAAAGGACAAACCTGCCACTCTGTGGAATTCGTCTTTAATAACAAGCAGAGGTTTATGGCCAGGGAACTGTACAAACGTGGGTAAGAACTGTTTTTAAGTGCCAGACATACTGTACGAACGGCTCTACACACAGTTGCCTTTCCCACATGCTCTGAATCGCCCACACTGTACAAAAAAAGTCCAGACGCAAAACACCTAAGTGCTATGCACAGAATGTTTTCTGTGCTAAGCGCAGAACTGCGGTTTGTCACATTCGCGATATGCGGTTTTAAAAGACGCGTTAAATAAACTAACGAATCTTTTGAAAAACGATAACGCTCTTTCAAATATTCATTAGGGTATGCAAACACATCAATACGTGGTCTTATAACCCTCTCCCGACGAAAAAAAAACCTCATATAATTTGTGCTTCTACGTCCACAAGATCCTCATCAAAAGGGCACATCCTTCTGAAACGAAGTTACACTGAAACATAACCTGCTCCCGAGCAGGTTATCTTCAGAGAGTCAGTTGCTATGGTTACATACATACCCAGAAAGTTACCGCCGTTTTTGGAACCGAAAGTTGAGGTTATCCACGAACTTACCCTTAAACATACCCAGGTATGTCACATAACCTGCTTTCTGGAATACCCCCCTGGGAGTCTTCTTCAATCGCAAACTGATAGTCATCAGAGAACCAATGTTGTGAGAGCCCCTTTCTTCCAGTTACTACTATTAAGTAATCCTGTATCGCAGGGTTGAAGGTGGTTGGATGCTGCGGCACACTTTCTAACTAGGATGAAAAAGAGGTCCCAAATTAATCCCACATTAAAGGAATTTCATTTGCTATATATTCAATATAAGGTCCTCACCTTTTGTTTTTAAATCTCTGCTGGGGTTGGCACCTGCCTATAATAGTGACCTATTGGTAATGTACACCCCCCGCTAGAATATTAACTTTTTGAAGTCCTGGGTCTTTTCGTCTGTTTTTTTACTACTTTACAATATGCTCAAATACATTTAAACATTTTGTATGTTTTTTCATTACAATACACAAAAATCTCACAGCCAATGAAAGGTTTTTATGTTTTATAACAAAATAAAAGGTGTTGAGATAAAAAAAAAAACTCATAAATTCCCCAAGTGAAGACAAGGATAAAAAAAAAAAATACAGGAGAACCTTTCTTAAACGTTATATTGAATTATATATAAAATAAAATACAATTTATTTATAATCACTTTGTAAATGGCGTGAAATAAGGGTGTAACAATATATTGTGGCACAATATATCGCAAAACAAAATTATCACTTTTCAAGCGCATCTATAATCACAATGTACAAACAAGTAAACTTTCACAAAATAAAACTCACCTTTAATGGGGATATCAAAATATGTTAACTCTGTGATTCAGTTTTGTGAAATGTTTAAGATTTTTATAAAATGTCAGCATTTAAATTGCTTATAACATTTTAAAAGTATGTTTTTAAATGCATTTTTTAAATAAACACAGTGTTTTCTTTAATGTTATTTGTGAATTTTAATGTTATATAGCGTAAGCATTTTAAACAACAGGCAGTGTCAGTGTAAGAGACAAAGTGATGGAATATGACTACTTAAATTGCAAAAAAACATCATCATCTACTAAATGTTATAATCTCACCCATGAAGTTATAAAAGTTACAGCACAGTACTGGATTGTAGAGTTTTGCTGCTCAGAAACAAAGATATATTTAAACAAGGTGAGATGTATGTTTGTGTTGTCTCTGTAAGATTGCACATCTGTCATGTTGCCTAATTAAAAGAAGGTAAATAAAATGTGTTTCGTTAGATTCTAAGCTAAGTCATGGCACTCTGGGGAATATTTCAAGGCTCGCAGGTTGACAGTCATGGATTTAGCTTACAGTTACGTATCTTAAAACCAAATCTTTTTGTTAAAGAATTGATTAAACAGGTTTTCATCGATTCTGGAACATGATTATTATTAATGGAGATCATCAATAAAAATATGATGCACTCACAAAAAAAAATAATGGGGGAGGGTTTTAAGAAAAATTTAAAGGTTTGCAAAAACAAATTTGATGTGTAGTCAGGTGCAATTGAGACAGTATTATTCACTGAGACAAAACTGAATAAAGAAAAGCAACACTTCAACAAACAAGTTATCGATTCTTTTCTTCAGATGGAGTAGCACATAGACTTCATTTAAAAGTAAAGACAAGTGGCTAGCAATTTTCTCTACGCTTTTTTTTCTATGCAACAGTTTATACATGGAGAATATGTGGAAATTCTTTTCTAAATAAATAATTTTCATGCAGTGTTTCTCAAACTTTGTGCTCGTTCCCCACTTTGCACAAAAGTGCATACACAAGCCCCACCTGCTTTTATCACCCAGACAGAATGGTGACCAAGCCTGATACATTCTCTCATAACCCTTAAAAGTTCTGAATAATAGAAAGATCAATGGAACACAAAGTGCTTGGAACAGTGTATAAGAGGTTTGAGAAACACTGTGTTAATGGTTGCCAATCAAATGGTAAACAAGCTATTCATCGGGTTAATTATTTAATTAACAGAAAATAGTGGCTTCTACTGCAATGGACTGGCGACCTATCCAGGGTGTACCTGCGCCTGGAGATGGGCATCGGCAGACCCCCGTGACCCCGAAAGGAAATAAGCTGGTTGAAAAATGAATGAATGCTATCTAAAAACGATTCGTTTTTAGATAGTGATGTCATGAGATCCCACTCATGACATCACTATGGGATCCCACTGTGATGTCAGGAGATCCCACCCAGTCATTGCTACCAACCCATCCATTGGCCCATAATCACCTCTCAAACCCATGATTAATATGGAGGCTTAAAATGCCAAATATTTTCAACCTATCACCAAAAAGCAATATATTCAGCATATTTACATTACCACTTATCTCTTGGAATATTTAGTATTTATTACAATCTCTTGCGGTCATTTAAATCTTATTTTAATAATCTCACTCTAAATATTCAAAAGCGAATGGACACATGGCTGTAAAAGTTAACATTTTCTTCAAACATTTTAAAAGGACACATCTTTAAATTTACTAAAATGTATTAGTTAGGATTTATTTAAACACGAGGTCAAGAGACACTGGCAAACTGCTTCTCCCTCGCACGTGCCACGCTTGGCTGGTGAATGCTGAGCTCAGCTGGCACGGCCTCGTGTACATCACAATCAAATCTTCTGTAGAGTTAGACATGCTTAAGATTCAACAAGGCTTTTCTGCCCACCAACTCTCGCTTACGGCCATACCAGCCTGAGAACGCCCGATCCCGTCCGATCTCGGAAGCTAAGCAGGCTCGGGCCCGGTTAGTACTTGGATGGGAGACCGCCTGGGAATACCGGGTGCTATAAGCTTTTGCTTTTTCTTCATCTGAAGGCCATCTGCTCATGCGCAGTTCAGCTTTTCTGTCATCGTCGGAGAGGCTCGTGCTGCCCTCTCGCTTGACTTTTCTTAATTTACAAATTTGAAATTACTACTCAAATCTACCTGATCCACTTCATTCAATGTAATCGCACTGTTTTAAATGTGAAAATAAATAAATAAATAAAATAAGTTAAAATGAATAGGTAAAAATAAATAAATCAACAAATAAATTAATAAATAAAATCGGCCTGTGACAACGTGTAAGCCCTGCTTCCTAAAATAAATCTTTACATTTATTTACTTATAAGAAAGCACAATTCAAATGTGCTTGCTGTTCACATTTTCAGATGTGGACCGATGCTCTTCAGAGGACAGCGCTAGTCTGAATGGCACCGTCCTATTCCTTGCCACTGGCCCAGTTCACACTTGAGGGTGCCGCCCATCAAAATAACAAAGAGATGTTTCCAGCCGGACCTCAAGTCACTCCACACCTCTCTGCCCATGCTGCTTCCAGTCTACGGTTGGTTTTGAGCGCAAGCCCTTTGTAAATATTATTAGGTACCCACTTCTGAACAATGCCCTTCGTGTTCATTGGTTGAGCGTTTCTTTAACTTCAGTATGTGTTACTGGTAATGCTACGGACAGTAGAGGTCAGTGTAACCTAAAATACTGACCCGTATTATTTTATCTAGTGGTTATTTTATGTAGAACTAGTACAGGTTTCTGTTAGGTAAAATCATATAAAAATAATGTTTTAGAACTTCAGAAAAAGTTTGTGTGTAGAAGGTGTCTGAACTGTGGATTTTAGCCTCAATGTGTTTTTATTTCACTCTGATCTGTCAAGGGCCTTCAGTGTAAGCATTGATGGCCTTTCATGCAAAAAGTGCATGGTAGCGATACTATGTTTCCCAATCCGTAGAAGTCTGTTTTGAATTAGGTGGGAATGACGCAACTCACTTTTGTTTAATTTTAAACATAATGTGTAGGTTTTAAAAGGGTGATTAGTTTCGATATTTTTGGTTTTAAATGAACATTAGAGATATGAAATTTTTTGTAGAATTTCAGGTTCATTTTACAGACCCCAAATTGGTGTCATCGGTGCCATCTCATGGTGAAAAGAAGGGATAAACCTTTCAAGTACAAGAAATGTGATATGGTTTGTGTTTTTCAAAGTTCTGGTACAAAAAATCACAAGGCACAGAAAGTGCTTGGAACAGTGTATGAGGTTTAGGAGAGGGTTGGCTGTTTTTTTTATTAGTTTTGACCTTGTCTGCTTTTTTGGGGGAGATTTATGACTTTTTATTTTGTCTCAACACTTGTTTTTGTTATCAAACATAGAAATTGTTTGTTCTCAAAATTTTCAGTAAAAAATTACAAAAAATGTTCTATACGGAATTGTATTTTTTTGTACAATTTCAGGATTGTTGTGGAAATATTCTGTAATGTAATGGAATAATATTTGTAAAAAAAAGAAAAGCTTAGGGTGAACTTAACAAAATGAAATAAGCCACAAAAAAACTATTTAAAAGGAAATGCATTAGATAGGTAGTAAAAAATGCTCAAAGGCCCCAGACTTCTAAGAGGTTAAGCAGTCAGATTTCAAATAGTCTTGCGATTGCTTTACTTTCCAAATCAGCATTTCTCTGTCCTCAAATTTTGGGGTATTTAATACCATCAAGTGGCATGGTGGCGCAATGGGTAGCGCTGTTGGAAGGTTGGTTTGAGGCTTGCCAGTGACCTTCCTGGAAGGAGTTTGCATGTTCTCCCGGTGCTTGCGTGGGTTTCCTCCGGGTACTTCTGTTTCCCCTACAATCCCCCAAAAAACATGCGGTTAGGTTAATTGAATAATCTAAATTCCCCTTAGGGTGTGAATGTGTCACCGGCATACACCGTGACCCCAAAACGGGAATAAACGGATTGGAAAATAAATGAATGAATCTTTATAATTATTTTTATCTCCCCTTAGGTGGGAATGTCTGAGTGAATGTGTGTGTTGTCCTGTGATGGATTGGCGACCTGTCCAGGGTATCCTCCCGCCTCTTTACCCGATGTGCTCTGGAGATAAGCACCAGCAGACCCCCGTGACCCCGAAAGGGAATCACTAGCGGATTAGAAGATCTTATCGAAAAATACAATACCCCTTTATTTTGGAAGACTAGAGAGGCAGGATTGTAATGAACAGAAAGGGAACAGGTTTATTTATGCATTGACATGATGGTGCTGAAAAGCATGTACTGTACTCACCTCAAGCCCGAGAGGCCCCTGAAAGCTCCCTCTCTTTCTGTTCTGTCGTGCTCCTGTTGTGTCGGATCAAGAGAGACAGAAGGCACGTAACCACATGAGTGACAGTGAAACGCTTAGCACATCATATTTTTAGCAGAACTGGCAGAACATTTTTTAGTATCATCGTTGATATTAATATTATTTGCAATGACAACAAGTTACCTACAAAATACCATCAAGTTTGATGAGTACGTTGACGAATTTCAAAAAACCACGTCATCAAAACAACATCAAGCCTCCAATTTAAACAGATAATTATATTAGCAGCTTGTCACTGTACAATAGTTTCAAACATTTTAAACTGAGTTGAAACATAGAAAGAAGCAACTAGAAAGTATTGATATTCCTTGAATCGGTACAGATTCAAGGCCACTTACCCTCTAAGTATCTTTGGCACAACCTGTAAGAACACTGATGAACATTTTGGATGACGGTTTTTTAAATCCCGGTTGGAACAGCCTCATTTTTTTACATTATTTCTGAGTTCTTTTTGTCTTTTTGCTTGAAAGTTCTTACTCAAATAAAAATAAAATAGAATATTTTTTCATTCATAATTGAATTGTTTATTAAACGTATGTTAAAGTACCTGGAGGAATCAGCAAATGTTCACATCTGAGACACCACTTGTTTAAAAAAATGTTTTTCAGTTATTCAGTTACTTGTTTTTGCTGGGGTGAGCCTCTGTCGATTCTCCATTTGTGATCTCATCTGTATTGTATATGTATTAGATTTGTATTAAAAACTGTACTACCTCATTATTATGCCGCATAGTTCATTAACTGTGTGTATGTATATTTGTATACATGTATATAAGTGTGTAGGTATGTACAAACTGCTAAAACGGTACTGCACGAACTATAATAAACTTAAAGGTATGTCTAGGTAGATGTTCTTCCTACTCTTCTCACTCTTGAACCTTTCCCCCACACCTTCTCCAATCCCTTATCCACTCCCCATTTCTTTTTAACAACGCCTTGTCCTGACGCAAAAACAACTAATAAATAACTACATACATTTGTGGCAAAGTGGGGGGTGGGGCCAGATTGGGCCCGAGTGATTCAGATTTTAGCTTCCTTTTGAATGGCAGTTGCCGATAACGCCACCTGGGAAATCCCAGGACAAGATCTCAGTGTAGTGCTTCCTAGCAGGTTTTCAAGGTCACACACAGGTTCACACTCTATAATCTAAGGGAGCAGGCAGGAGACGCAGACAGCATGAACAATCAATAATCTTTATTTTAATAAAATGACACAATCAGCAGACCACAAATCCATAACAGGTGAGCATCTGGAGAGGAGTGAATCACGACAGTTCTAAAACAGTTCTAAAACAGTTCTAAAAGAGGAATTGCATATGGTCTAAATAAAACAACTAGAAGAAACTACGATATAAAGCTGGGGTACCCGCAGGAGTGATCACTGTGAACTTATCCACACTCGCACAGCAGTTCCAGGTCTCACACACACACACACACACACACACACACCAAACCTCCACCCGTGTATCACAGCAATCCACGAGAGCACCACCACCACAAAAGATCCTTCACCCGTGGGTCCCCAGCTCCTAAAAAGACAGAGAAATATGAGAGACAGAAGAAATAACACAACACTCCTCGACCAGAGCCACACTACGCTAAAAATAGCAGTGATGATGCACAACAGTTAAATATTTAAAAACACTTGGTTTGGCACACAGGACCATGTACGTGGAATGTTCGATCAGAAAGAACAAAACAAAAAGGAAATTGAGCGGAATGACTGGCACAGTTCACTGACGGGGTTGGTATTTAATCCGCTCTAACCAGAACCCAACAGTAAGGCCTCCAGTACTCCCCTGTACGATCCAACCTGGAAAGGCCCAACTAATAAGTCCCTCTCCCGGTTGCCACGCCCAAGGACGAGGAAACAGCGGCGACAAAATGTTGCAGGAAGGTGGAGGATAAATGGACAGGATTCGTGGACACACCGCTACTCTCACGAGAACCCGCAGGGTAGTCAAATGGGAACGATGCACGGTATAAAAGAAGAGAGGAAGAGAAGAGAAGACCCTACAAATGTAGAGTGATGTTAATAATTGCATGATACCGCCATTATTTGAAGAAAACCGTACATACCAAACGAGCTGGACGCTACTTGCTCCTAGAAGTTACGTCACACGCAACTAGCTCCCCACTAAATTTAGAAATAAACATCAATCACATTTCCCCAATGAAACCATCCACCTCTGAGTGAGAAAGCCAGAGCTACCTGATTGGGAGATGACTCCAATGTATGAAACACTCTGGGCAGCACGACTAAAGTAAATCACTCTGATTGGAATGATGAGCATTACGGAGGCAGTTAGGCGCGATCATAAAAGAAAAACCATTAATCAATCCCTCTTACCTCGAGCTAACACAGTCCCACCGCTACTTCCTGTATAACAGGCAGCCGGCTCTCTCTCGGAGCGATCAACACAACTAGCCCTGAATATAGTAAAATACACGTCATAAGGACAGGGGTTCCCAACAGCTCAATATAATTAAAATCTTACCTCGAGCTAAACGCTGTACACGCCGATCAGGACAACCGTCAACAATACTACGCGCAATCCGGAAAAGGGAGGATAGCACTGTCTATGACGTCGCTCCAGAGAAACCATAGCGGCTAAAATACGGAACGTGCTAAGCGGATTGGGCCTCGCACCTGTCACTCCAACAAACCCAGCCACTCATGCAGCGCGCTCAGCCGTGCTCATGCTGCCGCTCACACCTCCACTAATAACCACACCAGCGAACATGAACGCTGGTTGGCTGGTCCCAATGTCACTCTAACAAAGTCTGTGATGCACCTGGTCACATTCCACCCCCAGGGTCTGAACCGTCGTCCTGACGGTAAAGGTGCAGCAAAAGGAACCAAAACTCGAGTCCCATGGTCGGAACCAAGCAGTGGCCACATGGGCTTCCACATTGGCCACGGCACCAGTATTCCCCGATTGAGGGAGCGATGTGGGTTCGAATGCTGTCCAGCCGTGCGTCTGCCGGTTCTTCTAAGTACCCTCTCTCCAGCCAAAGTACTGTCTGGAACACCGTTTTGCACTCCCGGGTGTATGTCTGGCCCGGCCATGCCCTGCGGTGGGCCAGATGGGGTCAGTTGGGCCTCGGGCTGAGGTGCAAGCGGTTCACTTGCTGGGTGGGTCTCTGGAACAAGAACATACAAGTCACCGTCTATGGGTACCTCTTCCTGAACGTGCACAGGCTCCACCACTGGGACAGGGGGCCCCGGAGGATCATCTTTCTCAACCCGTACCTTTAACAGGGATCGGTGCACCCGTGTAACTTTCTGCTCATCCCCGACAGGGCTAATGGTGTATACGACACCCCCCTCGGTGGGAGCCCTGAGGATCCGATACACCACCGAACTCCACCGGTCATGGATCTTATGCCGTCCCCTCACGCCGAGCTCACGGAGGTACACCAACTGACCCTCTCTCAAGGGTGAATCCTTCACCTTTTGATCATGGCGGACCTTCCGCCGGCCAGCCGCCTCTTCCATGCGTTCGCGAGCACCAGCAAAGGCCAACTGCAACCGCTCCTGGTGCACTATGATCCATTGGTGCACACCACCAGCCTGTGGTTCCCTCACTCTCCCCAACATAAAATCGACTGGGAGCCGAGGCTCCTGGCCAAACATTAGGAAAAAGGGAGATTCTCCCGTGGTCTGATGGGGAGTAGTGTTGTATGCATATAACGCCTGCGGCAAGCAGGCAGGCCACTCTCCTTTCTTTCCCACCGGTAGAGTCCTCAACAGGTCATGGAGCGTGAGGTTAAACCGCTCACATTGACCATTACCTGCTGGGTGATAGGGGGTTGTTCGGGACTTCTGCACCCCATACAGCTCACACACTTGCCGGACCAAAAGAGACTCAAAACTTCGGCTCTGGTCAGAGTGGATCCGAGCAGGCACCCCAAACTTACAGAACCACTCGTTAACCAGGACCTGTGCTACAGTCTCAGCTCTCTGATCCCTGGTGGGTACTGCCAGTGTGAACTTGGAGAAAATGTCCGTCATGACAAGGACATTTTCAAACCCCGAACTAGAAGGCTCTAGCAGAGTAAAATCCACTGCCAGGATCTCGTTGGGTTGGCCCGCTAGCAGATGACCCATCAACCCCTCTGGGGCTGGTCGACCCTTAGCGCACTGGCACCGCTCGCACTCTTGACACCAGCGGATGACATCCGCAGACATGCCGGGCCAGTAGCACCGTTGCCAAACCAGCTGAGTAGTTCTCTCCAATCCCTGATGCCCATGCTGCTGGTGGAGCTGCGTCAGGACTTCCTCCTTCATAGCAGCTGGTAATACTACTTGGAACACCTCTTCTCCCCCATCAGGCCGAAACACGCGACGGTAAAGAGTCCCCTCATCCTCGATCAAACGGTCCCACTGTCTGCACAGAATCAACCCAAGCCTGGAGAGTTCCTTCCGCTCGGCAGCGGTCGGCGGTGACTTCCGTCTCCAGTAAGGGAGCAGTTCCCCAATCACTGGGTCTGCCTGCTGAAGGGCACTGATGTCCCTGCAAAAGAGACTGGGGAATACCTCCACTTGTTGTACGGCTGCTGCCACGTCAGGTTGACAGTGACGCAGCAACTCAGGAAGGGCAACTCCTGGACACCAATCTTGGGCATGAAAATCAGGGTTATGCTGGCGTGACAATGCATCCGCATTCCGATTGCTCCTACCAGAACGATACCGAATTTCAAAATCGAATGAGGCCAACTGTGCTGCCCAGCGCTGTTCCATAGCCCCCAGCTTCGCAGATTGCAGGTAGCTCAGAGGGTTGTTGTCCGTGTAGACTATACACTTGTGCCCCAGCAGGTATTCCCGAAACTTCTCGGTCATGGCCCACTTGAGCGCCAAAAACTCCAGTTTCATGGAGCTATAGTTGGAAGTGTTGCGCTCAGTGGGCCTCAACCCTCGGCTACCATATGCTATGGGACACACCTTACCCTGATGTTCCTGGGAGAGGATTGCCCCCAACCCTCTGTGACTGGCATCTACCTCTAAAATAAACGGGAGTGCAAAGTCGGCGTAAGCTAGTACGGGGGCAGTAGTGAGTCTAAGTTTCAACTCCTCAAAGCTACTCTGGCACTCAGCGGACCAGGCCTCCTTAAAGAGGTCAGGCCTGGGCTTTGGTCGCCTTGTGTTTGTCAGCTCTGCCACCAAACGATGGAGAGGGGCAGCTACACGGGCGAAACCTTGCACAAACCGCCTATAGTAGCTGGCGAACCCCAAGAACGACCGCAACCCAGTCACACTTGATGGCTGAGGCCACTTCGAGACTGCCTCGATTTTCCCGGGATCGGTTGAGACGCCATCTACCGAAATAACATGACCCAGGTATTGCACTTCCTGTCTGAAAAAGGCGCATTTGGACAGCTTGACCTTTAAGCCCTCTTTGTAAAGACGATGTAGTACAACCTCCAATCGTGCTAGATGCTGTTCAACTGAAGAGGAGAACACAACAATATCATCTAGATATAACAATAGGGACTGGCACTGTTGGTCTCCGAACAACCGTTCCATTAATCTCTGGAAGGTGCTAGGGGCATTGCACAAACCAAACGGCATACGGTTCCACTCAAATAGCCCGAATGGAGTACAGAAAGCCGTTTTGGGTCGATCACGCTCGCATACCGCTACCTGGTTGTAACCGCTGGCAAGGTCCAGGGTAGAGAACCACTGGGCCCCCGCCAACGAGTCCAAAGTTTCCTCGATGCGGGGTAAGGGGAAAGCGTCCTTACGAGTCTTTGCATTTAACTGCCGGTAGTCGACGCACATCCGTAGACTGCCATCCTTTTTCTTAACCAACACGATCGGCGACGCGTACGGGCTGCAACTTTCTCTAATTATCTGGCCCTCCAAAAGCTGATTAATATGGGACTTGACGACCTCATACTCAGACGGCGGTATCCGCCGGTACCGTTGCCGCACCGGGGCCTCATCTAACAGGGGTATTTCATGCGAAATGAGGTTAGTGCAACCCAAATCTCCCTCGTTAGCCGAAAATACCGCGGAGTAATTTGTCAGCAAGGCCCTAACTCGACGTTGGTCTTCCGTGGGCAACGCAGATAGATCCAAACATCCAATTTGATCAGTTACGGACTGAGCTGCGTGCGCAGTAAGGGTCCCTACCCTAGCCGAGGCTACCGGGATCTCTGTGACCCCTGGGGGTAGGCTGACCACATACACGTGACTGAGCGTGCCAACCACCGTACGGGCATACAACCGGATGTCTTGCAGATTGACATTTACCAGCGGGACGTAAGCTGTTCCCCGAACCACCTGGACGAGTGCAGGTGAGGCCAATAGACCCGCCGGGAGACCATCAACCGGGGGTTCAAATAACGCTGCGCCAGATGCAAACGCATCGGAACATGTGACAGCAATCATTTTCACAGTGCCGGCTGGAATACGATAGGCCTGACAACCACGCACTTTAGCACGACCCTCCAGAACAGATGCTGTCTGCGCTTCGATCTTGCGACAGTGCTGGAGCGCTTGAAACACAGAAGAAGGGGCTCTAGACACAGCAGGCAACTCGAACAGGTTCGTGCCATGCTGGCCAAGGAGCACCTGGTAGCAGCGGCTAAGGATGTTCATTCCCAGAACACCTGGTACCTCAGCACACATGCCCCCCGGCGGGTCCTTGACCACCAAGACACCACATTCTGGGACGACTTGCCCACAGAGTTGTACATCCACCTCCATATAGCCGACATATGGAATCGAAAGCCCGTTAGCAGCCCGAAGTTGCAGCCAATGGCACGGCCGGACTTGACACTGTTCCCCAAAGTGTGTCAGAAAGTAACCCTCCGTGATGGTGGACACCATCGAGCCTGTGTCCACCAAACAAGGAACTTCGACTCCACCCATCGACACAACAAGCTGCGGACAATTTGACATGAGACGTGTTAAGTTCATATTATTGGGAACCCCTGAGCCTATTCTATCCCCAACCGAACTATGGCCCTGTAGTACGGCGGGAGCTAGTTTCCCAACGGCTGTTCGGTCCCCGACGAGCCCTCCCGTATTGGTGATGGCTGCCTATTAGTAGACGGTTGACGAGGGGGTCGACGTGCACCATTGCACTCCCTGGCAAAGTGACCTGGCTCCTGGCACCTCCGACAAATAACCTGTTCTCGTCTAAATGGCTGCGGAGTTGGCTGAAAATTTAAACCTTGAGCCACCCTGCGCGTTAATTGATCAATTTGCTGTTGCTGCTTCATCAGCATATCCTTTAACTCTCTCAATTCAGAGGTGGGAGGATTCTCCTTGCCTACGTGCTGCTGAGTCCCCTGCACTCCATACTGAAGGCCATAAGACACGGGGACAGATTGACTTCGACCACACGTACCCCCTAACCTCCCTTCTCGTTCCCAGCGCATAGCTTCGCGGCGTACCTCTAATAACGTGATGGTGGGTTGACGGCGGATTACTTGTTTAAGCTCCCGCCTCAAAGCACCATCATTAACATATTCGACGAACTGGTCTCGCACCAGAACATCAGCATTTGGCATCATGTTAGGCGAGTGACGTTTGACTTCGTCCAGGATCTTCAACAAGGCCAAGGAAAACTCTAACAATGTCTCACCCTCTTGTTGTTTCCTTGAGAAGAAACGCTCCTGTAATGCAACATATGGGCTGGAACAACCATATAATTCCCGTAACGCCTTAAAAATCTCCTTTGGGTCTTCTCTCTCCTCTACTGAACGATAGCGAATCTTCTCTCGTGCCTCTCCCTCCAAATGATCAAATACAAAAAATGCTTGATCAAGGACAGAAAGACGACGCAACCGCATACACGCCAAAACCTCTTCTTCCCACTCCGCAAACGCAATACCGGTACGACCGTTAAACTTTGGACAATTTCGATCTCGCGGTACAAAAACAAATCGATCTGGTGCCGAAGCCCCAGCATCAGCACGGGATTGATCTGTTATTAACGGAGAAGCAACACTAGGGGGAATTGAAACACCAGACACACTTGGTTGTGCTGGCGCAGAGTCTCGTCGCAGTGTTTCATTTTCTGCACGTAATTGCGCAATAAGATCTCTCAGTTCCTGGATTTCATCCTCCATCTTGTCTATCTGTTTACTCACCACAAATATTAAAGAGTTGGACGCACAGGAGGCGGGAGCTTACTGCCGTTCTCTGGAAAACAGACAGAAGAGACAACAACAGGGGAAAGCACACCAGCCAAAAAAAAAAAAAAACAATAATGATTATTCTACTGATTATATCAATGACGCCTGCGCCTCTGCACTGCACCCAAGAGTGATCCTGCCGATAACGCCAAGAATGTGGCAAAGTGGGGGGTGGGGCCAGATTGGGCCCGAGTGATTCAGATTTTAGCTTCCTTTTGAATGGCAGTTGCCGATAACGCAACCTGGGAAATCCCAGGACAAGATCTCAGTGTAGTGCTTCCTAGCAGGTTTTCAAGGTCACACACAGGTTCACACTCTATAATCTAAGGGAGCAGGCAGGAGACGCAGACAGCATGAACAATCAATAATCTTTATTTTAATAAAATGACACAATCAGCAGACCACAAATCCATAACAGGTGAGCATCTGGAGAGGAGTGAATCACAACAGTTCTAAAACAGTTCTAAAAGAGGAATTGCATATGGTCTAATTAAAACAACTAGAAGAAACTACGATATAAAGCTGGGGTACCCGCAGGAGTGATCACTGTGAACTTATCCACACTCACACAGCAGTTCCAGGTCTCACACACACACACCAAACCTCCACCCGTGTATCACAGCAATCCACGAGAGCACCACCACCACAAAAGATCCTTCACCCGTGGGTCCCCAGCTCCTAAAAAGACAGAGAAATATGAGAGACAGAAGAAATAACACAACACTCCTCGACCAGAGCCACACTACGCTAAAAATAGCAGTGATGATGCACAACAGTTAAATATTTAAAAACACTTGGTTTGGCACACAGGACCATGTACGTGGAATGTTCGATCAGAAAGAACAAAACAAAAAGGAAATTGAGCGGAATGACTGGCACAGTTCACTGACGGGGTTGGTATTATATCCGCTCTAACCAGAACCCAACAGTAAGGCCTCCAGTACTCCCCTGTACGATCCAACCTGGAAAGGCCCAACTAATAAGTCCCTCTCCCGGTTGCCACGCCCAAGGACGAGGAAACAGCGGCGACAAAATGTTGCAGGAAGGTGGAGGATAAATGGACAGGATTCGTAGACACACCGCTACTCTCAAGAGAACCCGCAGGGTAGTCAAATGGGAACGATGCACGGTATAAAAGAAGAGAAGAGAAGAAAAGAGAAGACCCTACAAATGTAGAGTGATGTTAATAATTGCATGATACCGCCATTATTTGAAGAAAACCGTACATACCAAACGAGCTGGACGCTACTTGCTCCTAGAAGTTACGTCACACGCAACTAGCTCCCCACTAAATTTAGAAAGAAACGTCAAATCACATTTCCCCAATGAAACCATCCACCTCTGAGTGAGAAAGCCAGAGCTACCTGATTGGGAGATGACTCCAATTTATGAAACACTCTGGGCAGCACGACTAAAGTAAATCACTCTGATTGTAATGATGAGCATTACGGAGGCAGTTAGGCGCGATCATAAAAGAAAAACAATTGATCAATCCCTCTTACCTCGAGCTAACACAGTCCCACCGCTACTTCCTGTATAACAGGCAGCCGGCTCTCTCTCGGAGCGATCAACACAACTAGCCCTGAATATAGTAAAATACACGTCATAAGGACAGGGGTTCCCAACAGCTCAATATAATTAAAATCTTACCTCGAGCTAAACGCTGTACACGCCGATCAGGGACAACCGTCAACAACACTACGCGCAATCCGGAAATGGGAGGATAGCACTGTCTATGACGTCGCTCCAGAGAAACCGTAGCGGTTAAAATACAGAACGCGTTAAGCGGATTGGACCTCACACCTGTCACTCCAACAAACCCAGCCACTCATGCAGCGCGCTCATGCTGCTGCTCACACCTCTAATAATGACAACACCAGCGAACAGGAACGCTGGTTGGCTGGTCCCAATGTCACTCTAACAAAGTTTGTGATGCACCCGGTCACACATTCAAACCTCCAATCCAGAAGAGGAAACACCACACCAGGTGTTTTACTTCCCTGGAGATAACAAAACGGTCCAACTCAGTAAAGCATCTACTGCCTCATGTGATGGCATTTGAGCAGGACAGGACACGGTTAAAAAATTAATTAATAAAATAAAAATAAAACAATGTCATGGTGCCTTTAATGTTTTAAGCAAATACCTTTTTAATTGGTATTTTAAATAACAGTTTATTCAGTTGTTCCCAGAAAGAACGTGGTAAATTGAGCTATACATAAGAATATTCCTCCACATTTGTTGTTAAATGCTTTCAGTTTATGTCTTAATGGGCTTTTCTTAACTGAAATCCCTAACTTCTCTGGAGCTTTTGAAGGTTTCAGTTGGGAATCATTCATCCTCTGACTGTTTTACCTGCACAAACATGTGACTCTACAGAGTTTTTCTAATACAATTTGTAATAATAATGATTTTTGCATACCGGTCAACATCCAACCCGAATGTCCCTGACAAATTCCACTTTTAGTGTGCTTTCATGTTGTGTACACCTTTTTCATTTCTTTTTTTATTTATTTTTTTATCGTCAAACTGTGGCATTTGGGAGTGCTGCTAGAAGTTGGACTAATATATACCTGAAGAGTTTGACCAGGTTGTGTGTTGTGCCATTTTTGAAGCAGTCATTGCTATGCATTGATGGTATGATGAACACAGCATCCTCAATAGAGTCAGGGAACAGAGGAAACAACTAATGTTGACCTAAGTGAACCTTTTTTCTCAACCTTGTCTGAGATTTCCCGTCAGTGGTCCATATCTCCCCCATGTCATGGTCCCCATAACTGGGCAACATCCTCAAAGGAATCCAGGTAATTGCATGGGGTTCATCAGGCTAGATGAAGGGTATGGAAACTGTTCAAGACTTTGAAATGTGGCTCTCATCATGAACATTTGTTGCTTAATGTGTCTCCAGAATTCCAGCTGGTTATCATGAACCCAGAGCATTTGCTTGTTGGATCTTCTTCAATGAGTGCAGTAAGAGATCTCTTTTTTTGAAACATTAGAAAACAGAATTAGGGCTGACCTGAGAGTATAGCACATGGTCAGAACCTTTCATGATTTGAGCTCATTTAAATCTCCTTACAAGTATGCATCACCTCTCTACTGAACTTCAGGGGGTCGGAATGTAATCAGTGCTTCAAACCTATTCAAACCTCATGGTTTTCACTCTAATAACATACCAGGCTTGAATATTCTTCCAAATTTTGTCCCGAAAATGAGTGATGTACTCAAGGGAGAATTGTTACAATATTTGGAACAATAGAGGCAAATGAAACTATATGGTATTGTATTACACAATGTTCTTGTTGTAATCTGTAAAAAGAAGTATTTTACCAATGTTGTTAAATGTTGTATTTCCTATGGTCACCAAGAGTGTAGATGTGTTCAAAAATGGACTGATAACACAGTTGGTAAATTCGGAACCGATCTGACTTTCTGTGGCTCTGGGCGCACATATATTAACAAAAGAATTGGAATTTACCATCCTATGTGCCTAAAGGTAACACTGAGTAAGTTTGGAGATGAACAGATACTAGCAGCGGTTTTTAATAATACAGGCTCTGGATCGTTACAAAATGTGACAAGTAAATAAACTGGTGTTAAAAAAATAACTGGTGTTACTGAAATATTCTAAATCCATTACTATGAAGCAAGTTTTAAGGAGGTATACTGGAAAAGTTAAACAGCTCTTTGAAGGTTGAGAAAAGGAGAGAAAGAGCGGGACCTACAACAATTTAAGGCGGTTTCAGATTTTAGCCCCGAATTTGAGTTGCAGACAATCGCTTGCGACTGGCCAGAAGTGAATACAGAGACGATACCGAGACCACAGACAGTTGAGGCCGACAGATTTTTACTCCTGTCCCATCCCACTCCCAGAGAAAAAAATCCATCCCATCCCAATCCTGGACCAGATTAAACAATAAATCCTGTCCTGTCCCACTCCTGTAGAACTGACTACTGGTCCATCCCACGCCCACTCAAAATTACTCCCACTCCCATCCAACTTCTGCCAGCTCACAAATACCTGTCGTCTTTTGAAAAGGATTCCAGTTTAGTAAAAACAGGACATTGGTCACACAGTGACATTGGTCACATTAACCATCTTAGTTAACCGAAGCCCCCAAAAATTGTGTCTGTATAATTTTTTTTAGCCGTTTTTCTTTTCAGAGGAAATAAAACTTTCAAAATTTGGCAAATATTTTTATTCTTTTTTTTTATAAATGGTCAGAACAGTGTTTAATAACAAAAAAGGATTTGAATTTTCATCAAGTTTCTCTTTATAAACTACTATAAATGCACAGCAACAAGATTTTTGAGATTACAGAAATTAACCTCAACCTATTGTTTATCAACTCATAACTTTTTGTCTAAATACGGCTTTCAGAGTCGATTTTACAGGTTGTGTTATTTACAAAGGTCCGGGTTTGGTTTTTTTTTTAGCTGTGTAATATAGTAGAGTAGTTCCTGTCCAGCTGAAGACAGAGCTCAACCTTTCCACAAGAGTTTTCCCCTGCAACAGAAAAATCTCTATAAATATAAATATATTACATCAGATTAGATTTGTCCAAAAGAAATTTGTTTCTATACAAAAATTAAAAAAAGATTAAAAATAAATTAATGAAACAATATGTTGTTGGAATCAAGAGCATGAACAGTTTTAAAGCAATATTATTGTGATGGAAATACAGACATTCAGATAACGGCGGAAGAATGCGAGGAATGCAGAAGAAGAATCACGGACAGAACACAGTTAAAAAAAAAACAGTACAATCCAACTCTAACAAACCTATTACTACTACTAAGACAATGCTTATACTATTATATATGGTATAAATATTATAATTACAATGAAATCTCCGCTAAAACTCCGCTAAACTGTTGCTGTCTCATCTGTCACAGCACTCATGGCGAAAGGTTTGTTTCTCTTTGTTGTTTGTCGCCGGCGACAGCTTCGGTGTTAAAGGACATCCGTGTTTTGATGCGCTGAAAGGTTTACAAAAATTGACGCATCTCGTTTGGATTGCTTAACATGGAAAATGATAATTTATTAATGGTGCTTCTGCTCCTGCCCACTCCTGTTGATTTTTATTCCCGTCCCATCCCGATTGGAGATTAATAACAAAAGTTTATCCCATCCCACAGGAATCCCACGGGAATCACAAGACCCACGGGAAATCCCAACAAATGTCATCCTCTAGAGGCAGAGATGACACCAAGGATGACAGATATTCAAGACAGAAAGCACAGAGAGTCAAGATTGAAACAAGGCAGAGACCAAGACATTATGAGCAAAACGCTACCAAGACCACAGACAAGACCGAGACCACAGAGAGTCTAGACCAATACAAGACTGAAACCACAGAGAGTTTAGACCAAGATGATAACGTGAACACAGAGAGTCGAGACTGAAACAAGGCCAAGACCACAGAGAGTTTAGATCAAGAATATACAGAGTGTACGAGAGAGGATGGACTTCCTGTGACGTACGAAGCGGAATAGGTGCAGAGTTTCATGGCGGCACGTTAAAAAATTCTAACAAATAGATTAACACAGTTTTCCGCCCCCAAAATTTGCATGAGGTTGCGTAAATATTTAATTTAAACAACTTGTAAAATTTAAAACACTTACCGCGCCACTCTGGATAACTTGGAGGAATACATCGACGATTGTTTTGATCAATACGCGATGGGCAGATCAAAGAAGAAAGCTAGCCCGGCAGCTTCTGCTACAAACACGACGCCATCAAGCAAGCGACAGCGTCCCTCGGATTCACCTGGAGACTCCCAACCTGACGGAGGACTGAGGGAAATCCTGGAGTCAATTGAGCTGCGTCTGGCTAGCTTTGACGCCCGTTTGGCCTTAGTTGAAGTTCTGCACCGGGAGTTCACAGCGATCCGCGAATCGCTGGAATTCAGTCAGCAACAGGTTGTAGAACTCTCTAAAGCGAACGAAGCCCTGAAGACACACGTAAATACTCTCTCAGAAGACGTAGCCCGTCTAAACGGGGAGAATAAACGCATCAAAGAGACCATGCTGGACCTACAAGCGCGCAGCATGCGCGACAATCTCGTCTTCATGGGGATCGCGGAGAAACCGGAGGAGAGCGTGGAAGAAACAATTCATCAGTTCATAAAAGACAAGCTGAAGATAAAAGAAGAAGTTGTTGGACGTATCAAAATTCACCGCGCTCATCGCCTGGGGGGAAAAAGAGCGGATGATCAGCGACCACGACCCATCGTGGTAAAGTTCGCTGATTTCAAGCAGAAAGTGCTTTTAAAGTCACACGGTCGTGAATTAAAAGGCACGAACTTCAGCGTCAACGACCAGTACCCCCGGGAGATCCTGGACAGGAGAAAGCGTCTCTTTCCATTGAGAAGAAGGTTTCTGGACCAGGGATGTAAAGCTGTGATAAGCGTGGACCGTTTATACGTCAACAACCAGCTATACCGCGACAAAGAAGCTACCCCGTGGCTCTACTAATTTCAGGTGGTCAGATTTATTAATAATAATGTCATTTTCACCTCTGTATCAACACGACAATGCACCGTCTCACAGGTAAGAGCTGTTTATGTCCTTACTATTAATAATGAGTATGCAGGATGTTCGTCACTCCTTTTGTGCTTTTGTTCTCTCCTTCACTCTTTTCTTCATTTTTGGCACTCTCAAAAACCCTTTCCCTTCCATCACACACTTCCTTACACTTATTTCGTTTTTTCTCTGCCTGATAAATACACAATTTATTAATCTATACTATCCTCGAGCACTGATAAACAGATGCTCCATAACTCACCTAGTTACTAATATAGACTCACTTCATGAAAAGCAGCTAACAAACACGCATGTATTTCGGTTCATGCCAGCACTAGCCCTGTGTACTTGCATGAATGCCCAGATTAACATGTACACAAGCTCTGCTAACACAAACCAGCCAATCAACTAACTATGACATCACTGAGGTTTGTCACTTGGAATGTGCGTAGGCATTAATAAGGAAGATAAGAGAATTAAAGTTTTAAACCATTTACATAAGTTAAAGGCAGACATAGTATTACTACAGGAAACTCACTTCCCCAATTCGATAGATAACACAGTGTATTCACCACTGTTTCCCTACGCGTACTCAGCCTGTTACAATTCCAAGCAAAGAGGGGTCGCCATAATCATAAGTAAAAATATAACCTTTATTCATAATAATACTATTGCAGATCCTGAAGGGAGATTTATTATAGTTAACATAACCATATCAAACATAGAATACTGCATCGCTAGTATTTATGGACCCAATGTTGATGACCCCTCTTTCTTTCACAACCTTTTCACAGCTCTATCTACGCACTCGGATTCCAAGCTCATAATAGGTGGGGATTTTAACCTGGTACTTAACCCAGAACTGGACAGGCTGAGTACAGCTGCTAATTGTAAAGATTCTCAATCAGCAAGAATTCTCAAACAATATATGATTGACTTTGGTCTTTGTGATGCCTGGAGATCTTTTTATCCAACTTTAAGGGAGTACACATATTTCTCATCGGTTCATCACTCACAGTCACGTCTAGATTACTTCTTAGTAAATAACTCAGTTCTGTCAGATATTACTCTTACGAGCATTCATTCTATATTAATTAGCGATCATGCACCAGTCTCTTTCTCAATAACCACAAATGTTTCACAACCTAGGAGAAACTGGAGACTTAACACATCATTGCTTAAAGACCAGGAATTTATCAATTATTTTAAAAAAGAATGGGAAACCTTTATGGAAATTAATGACACCCCAGGAATTTCAGCGTGTGTTTTATGGGAGACTGCAAAAGTAGTAATGCGAGGTAAAATAATTTCATTCTCATCATTTAAGAAAAAACAAGAAACTAGGAAAGAGCAAGAATTAGAATTAAAAATTAAATCCCTCGAAACTGCTTATACAGACAACCCCCAAGAAAACATCCTGAAAGATTTAAGACAAACTAAATTAGAACTGAATATCCTAATCAATAAAAAAACTCAATTTCAAATTGAAAGACTACGGCTGGATAACCTCAAACATGCTAACAGGTGTGGCAAGTTTTAGCAGGTCTACTAAAAAATAACAAGGAAAAACAAACTATCTCATCAGTAATTAACAAAAATGGACAACTTGTTCACGACCCCCAAGACATTAATAATACTTTCAGGGAATTTTATAAAAATTTATATACATCTCAAATTAACCCATCGCCAACTGAAATTGAATTATTCTTAAAGAATCTGGAATTACCAAAACTATCAAGCGAACAGATAGGAAATTTAGAATCACCAATATCTTCTACAGAACTCCACGAGGCTCTACAACAAATGCCAAATAAAAAAGCACCAGGGCCAGATGGTTATCCAGCAGAGTTCTACAGAGAGTTTTGGCAAGTGTTGGAACCTACCTTTAGCAGAATGGTAGTTGAAATTAAGTCTGAAGGAAAAATACCATCAAACATGAACTCAGCTTTCATAAGTTTACTCCTAAAACCAGGGAAGGACCCCACACTGCCATCAAGCTATAGACCAATTTCTCTTATAAATGTAGACTTAAAAATAATTTGCAAAGCTAGCGCTAAAAAGCTGGAAAAAATTACCCCTCATATTATTCATGCAGACCAAACAGGTTTTATCAAGGGTAGACACTCAACAAATAACATGTACAGACTAATTAACCTGAGTGATCTAGCAAACAACACGAGTCTAGAATCTGCCATTATCTCTCTAGATGCAGAAAAAGCTTTTGATAGAGTTAACTGGAAATTCCTAATGGCAACACTTCGTAAATTTGGATTCGGTAACTCTTTTATAGAATGGATCCAAATTCTATATAGCTCTGCGAATGCGTCAGTTAGAACAAATGAACAAACTTCATCTAGATTTAACCTTCAAAGAGGAACCAGACAAGGCTGCCCACTCTCTCCCTCACTATTTGCTATTTTCATTGAACCACTGGCGCAAGCAATTAGGCAAAACATTAAAATTACTGGAATAAGTACAAAAAATATACATCACAAAATAAGTCTTTATGCAGATGATGTGTTATTATTTCTCCTTCATCCACATCTCTCTCTTCCAGCAGCTATTACTGTTATTGAATCATTTTCAGCTGTCTCTGAATACTCTATAAACTGGGGGAAATCAACAGTTATGCCACTCAACACGGTTCTTCAGAACCCTTCCTTCTCCACCACTTTTAATTCGGGGAATATTAAATATCTTGGCATTGAATTCTCACCGAGGCTGTCGGATCTGGTAAAATTAAATTACTCACCACTACTTAAAAGAATAGAGGATGACCTCAAAAGATGGCAACACTTACCAATTTCACTTATGGGAAGGGTTGCCAGCATTAAAATGATGGTCATGCCCAGAATTAATTTTCTGTTATCAATGATTCCTAACCAGCCGTCCCGGGATTGGTTCAAATCATTGGACTCTCATTTCTCCAGATTTCTATGGAAAGGCAAACCTCCACGCATTAGCTTGCACAAGCTTAGGAAATCCAAAGACTGCGGTGGCCTGGAGCTCCCAAACGTATACCATTATTTCCTATGCCATAGAGTGCTGCACTTGTACCAATGGATTAATTCTAATTCGACAGAACTCACCTGGCTCGACATTGAACAGACATTTTGCAAAGAAATTAAGATAGCAGATTTACCGTTTATAAGCTCTAAGATTAAACATCACAACTGCTTTCAGAATATCAGCATACGTACTTCACTGACAGCCTGGTGGGAATTTCTTAAGATAACGGGCTCACCGCTTGCTCCTTGCCAGCACACACCAATTTGGAACAGCCCAGACTTCTTACTAAACAAAAGGGCAGTATATTTTCCAAATTGGCAAAATAATGGAATAACACATTTTAGACATATAATTGTCAACAACAAAATAATTTCATTTGAAGATTTGGTTCTTAAATACGGATTACCAACTAACAAATTTTTAGAATATCAACAGCTCAAATCTATCATTCTCTCAACATGCAAAAAGCACATGACTCTGCAGCTACCCACAGTAATTGAACAATTTATTGGGTTGACAACCCCGAGGTTAATATCCAAAATCTATAAGTTAATGTTAAAAACAGACAATATTGTATGTCTCCCCACCACTAAATGGAACGAAGAGTTATCTGTAAATGGAAATCAACCATTCTGGAACCGGATATGCTTAAACACGTTTAAAGCATCTACAAAACCAAATTTGCAACTAATACAGTATAAAATACTTCACCGAACTCACTACACAGGTCAAAGATTGTTCCAGATGGGTCTCTCAGACACTAACATTTGCCAACACTGCACTAACAATACAGTTGACCACTATCTACATGCTCTTTGGTCCTGTACACCAGTGCAAAAATTCTGGCAAGAAGTCTGCTGTCAGCTAACATCATGGGTTAACCACCTCATTTTACCAACTCCAGCACTGTGCTTATTGGGTGACCTAGACAGTACACAGTTAGAACTCGAGGCTAACACATCACTATTAATTCTCACTGTTATGCTTGTAGCAAAGAAAACCATTCTTATGAACTGGAAAACGAAAAAGAAACTAAGCATCACTCAATATAACAACATGTTATTAAACTATCTCACCCCGGAAATGGTGTCTGCCTTCACATAAATAGTTTTTTTGTCACTTCTTATTAATGCCCCTATTCCTCTGAATTTTAGTTAGAGGATCTGAACAGATCACCGGTTCCTGCTCTCGGATGGGTGTGCTTCAGGTGGGACTGCCCCCTCCTCTGGGATGACATGTAGTTTGTGGACCCGTCTCCGGGGGGGCTACTGCTCTTGCCTCGCCGGGTGCCGGCTGCTCCTGCGGGGACGGGGGGCTCTGTGGTCTGGGGGTGGGGGAGTGGCGGCTGTGCCCGGGCGGCGGGGGGAGTGGTGTGCTCGGTGTGGCCGGATTGGCCTCCTGGGCGGTGTGGGGGGGCCTCTGGGGTCCGTGCTCGCGGGTGCCGCTGCCTTTGCAGCCGCCTGGTGGTGGGCCTGTCCACGCCCGTGCTGCGGCCGGGGCCCGCCGGGTGGGGGTGGGGGGTGTGGTGGTGGGTGGTGGCTCGGGGACTCGGGGACCGGTTGGGGGCTGTGGGGGTTGGCCGGGCTGGGTGTGGCGGGGTCTCCTACTCAGGTACTGCTGACTCTGTGCGCACGCGACCAGCAGCTCTTGGACGTGTATGGGTGTGTGTGTGTGTGTGTGTGTGTGCGTGTGTGTGTGTGTGTGTGTGAGTGTGCATGTAGAGGGGGGTGTGTTTGGGTGAATGCGTGTGTAGGTGGGCATAGGGGTGGGTGGATGAGTGTGAACGAATGAGTATGGATGGGATCCGAAGGGGGGCAGCTGCCGCCTGGTTTCCCGCGTCCCCCCCTTGGTGACTCTACCGTGTCCCCCGGGGCGGGGGGCGGTGCCACCCCTGGGTGGGGGGCGGTCGGCTCGTCGGCATGGTGCCCGCATCGGCTCCTGGTACATTTCCTCCACCCCCACACATAGGATCCCGGGGGTCTCAGTCTCTGTGGGGGATTGGGGGGGGTCGGCCTATCACGGATCAGCCCCCCCCGGCATACTCCAGGCCAGGGGACCCCCAGTTTTAATTCAGTTAGACACTCAACATCTCCAGGGCACTGGAGAGGGGCCTGCCTCCTGAAGCGGTCAGAGGACCAATAACATCTGGCACTGACCCGCTTCGGGAGCCGGTCTCCCTCCCGGTGCCCCAAATATCACTTGCAAGGACACACTACATTTAGGATTGGAGGGCTAGTCTCTCCGTCCACATCTGATGGGTGGGGCTGCAGATTTGTGGCCCCCCCAAAATTCTAGGGCGGAGATGACGGCCCTCTTATTTTACATACATATTAGACACGCAGGGAATGGGGGGTGGTGCCTGGACGTCAGCTGTCAACCAACGGTGACGCTCCAGGACATCACTCCCCAGTTTTAATGCAACTTATCTCTTCAACATATACACAAACACATACACTACACTCCAACTGGGGGCAGATGATGGGCAGTGGGTGGGCGGCCGTCTCTGTCTCCCGTCCGGGGTGGGTATATGCCCTCCGTCAGCGCGGGCCCGTGGGATCCCCGGGTGGGCGCGGGTCCACTGGACGGTGACTGACCGCCCTTCGAGTATGAATGGGCGCATGGATGGAATGATTGATGAATGGATGGATGACTGGGGGAGGGGGGAGGGGTCTGAGGCTGCTGGTCGTGGTGGGTGCGGGGTCGGGTTGTGGCTGGGGGGGTGGCTCCGCTGCGCCTGGTGCGGTCTCCCTCTCTGCCCTCTTCTGGTCTCCTGGTCTCCTCCCCCTCCTCGCCCCCCCCGCCTCCCTGGTGGGGCCGCGGCCGGGCCCGGGTCCGGGGGCATTGCCGCCGGGGGCTGTGCGGGTGGTGGTGGTCGCGGGTGGGGTCTGCTGGGGCCTCCCTGTGCTGTCGGGGGGGCCGGCCTGGCCGCTGTCGGGTGGGCTGCCCCCCCGCTGTGGCGGGCGCGTCCCTGCTCTCTCGCATCCGGGCGCGGGGCGTTTCTCTCTGGGGGTGCTGGCGGTTCTCGGTGGGGTGGGGTGGGATGCTCTGGCTCGGGAGCCCGGGGCCCCGGTCATGTCGGCCCACGGGGGGTGGAACGATCCACCGGGTTACTTCGGTCTGATTGCAGAGCCGGTTCTGTGTCGGACCTCGCAGCGCACTCGGACATAGAGGAGTGAGGGTGATTCGTGGGAAGTTGGTCGGCCACTGGTGGGTTGGGTCTGCTGTCCCTGGGCACCGTGTGCTGCAATTGTTTGTTTGTTAGATATGTGTGGTTCGCCCAACTCACTGTTTGTGATCTTTGGTAAGTTATGTATTTTTCCTCCCATGTAGCTGAGTTGCTTTTTAAAGCATATAACATTATTATCACCTCACTTAAAAGATTGTCTGTGTATGTATGTATATTTAAACATGTGTGTATGTGTGCCTGGATATACAAACTGCAATAACTGTTTTACATGAACAATAACAAACGGACATGGACAAAATGAACTGTAACTAGGACTTATGCGTCATGTTCAGGTAGGTATTTATTTATTTTATTTTTTATTCATTTGCAATTTTTTTTTTCTTCACTTCTAAATTATTATTATTATTATTATTATTATTATTATTTTCCTCTCTTCGTCTTTTCCTCTTCCTTTCTTTCATTTTCACTTGTGTACCTTCACCCTTCCCCAATCCTTTGTCCACTCCCCCTTTCGGTTCGGCACTGTCTTGTCCTGACACAACTATTATAAACTGACTCGCGGGAACCACAACTAATAAATATTTAATAAATACATTCAAATTTCCAATCCAGAGGAGAAAACACCACACCAGGTGTTTTACTCCTCTGGAGAAAGCAAAACTGTCCAACTCAGCAAGGCATGTACTCCCCCATGTGATGGCTTTTGAGCAGGCAGGACAGGACAAGGGAAAGAAAAAAAAAAAAAAAAAAAAAAAAAAAAAAAATTTTTTAGAAAAGACATTTTCACATTTTGAAACAATAAACAAGTTTTAAAACTAATTTACATTTTAGAAAACAATTACAAGTTCCAAAAACACAGTTACATTTTTCAGAGTCCGGAAAAGGAATGTACCGACCTTAGCGTTAACTCAGAAGTGAACCAGTCAGTGGATCCAGTCATGCTGGAATTCTTTGACGCTGCCATGGTCCACAATGATTTTCAGAAGCCAGAGAACTGGGAGTCTGCATCTGAACTTTATTTGAAACTAATGTATTTTGCCCAGCTATAATTTAAAAATAGAGAAGGGATTCAATTTTCAACTGTCTGGTCGGACCTCGCGCCTGTATCATGCTAAGTTTAGAATTAGTTTGCACCAATCCTGGGTTTTGTGTACCATGATACGATGTAGAATTTAATCAATCTTTGTCACCCTGGTTACTTATGGCACAGGGCTAACCTGCTGCAGAGTTATGTTGTGGTTAAGAGCGCTTACATTCGTCCAATCAGCAGTTTTAATAAGAAATTTTAAGTGAGGTAATATATCAACGTCGGTAACAATGGCTTCACCTCTTCATCCTGACTTCACTTTTTCTTTATTTTAACCTCGTTGATATTTCTCTTAAAATTAATAGAAGAGCACTTTCTACTGAAAGAGTTTTTAGGAACCTTTCCCGCCACACATTTGCATGAAAGATACAAGTTCTCCAATGAAGGAATAGCTTACATTTGCAAGCTTCTTCGCTGCCGTGATCTTTCTGCGTTGGGGTTACATCTTCTAAAAAAGATGGAAAAACTATTTTTTCGACCTTTTAAAATGAAACATGCATTTAGTATGTAGTGAAGGGAATATATAATAATACATTCCAGAGAAGACAGGAGAGGGCTTGAAGTCCAAATATTTACTAAGAGTTTCATGAATAACACATTACAGATATATCTGGGTGAACTAACTGCATTACACAACAGCAAAGTGTGACAAAAACTCCCGTCGCAATGCGTTAGTTTCCACACCCCTTCCTTGTGGCCTGGCCTTATATATGTTCTTAAAAAATGCAAATTAGTTGGGGCGTAGTTCCATTTGCGTCGGGCCTTTTGGACGTGAGCCGTTCACTTCCTGTAATGGTGGACTGTCTTAATCCTCTGCACAGAGAAAAAGACACTCGGGGTGATAACACAGGTCTATAAAAATATCCTATTGATTAAATTCAAGTAACAAAAGAAATACACAATTATCACTCATTTATTTTTCAGTTTAATATTACACTTAATACTCAATTGATTATAACATAAAACACCACATAGTTAGAGAAAATGAAACTGTTGGGAGATACCTAAATTATCCTTCAGTAGACAAATAAGCATTTACTTTATTTTTTAATACAACCATAAACACATTAACATTACGTTTAAAAGTAAACCGTATTGGTATCAACACGCCAAAGCATATGTTACCGTTATCATACACATTTCACGCATAATACTCAATTTTACAGAATGTGCTTCTTTAACTTACACACAATCAGCAAATTTCTGCCGACCATCTTATCTGGCTTTGGTCGCAGCCACACTATTACTACGAGACAAAAAAGATGTTTAAACTCATCATGTTTCCAAACTTTAATCTTTTGCACCTCCACAGAGAAATAAAATGATCTCGCTCTATCCACGTTCATCGTGATTGGTTATTCGCTGTCTATGTCAGTCTTATGTGCATGCGCTCGTGAATTAATCATAGCTTAAAGATCAAACCTTGACTTAACAAAGAAAGCTGATGAATTGCTTCATGGTACCAACTGAGCCAGATTCAAGAGGTTTCAAGTCCAAAACCAACACAATAATACTCCGTTTGTTAAGCCACATTCATGGTATAGGCCTCTGGTCATGGCAGCTGCCATCACTGACTGGTCAAGTGACCTGCGAGCCAGTAGAAGATTGAACCCATTGATTAAATAGTTTGTTTTTAAAAATTGTTGTAAACAAAGTGTACTTAAATTAATTGTTTATAAATAAACAGCACATTAATGAGTATTTGATGTTTTTAATTATACTAACAAAAACATGTAACATTAAAACAAAAAAAAAAACAAAGTGTACTTTTCTTACACCTGCCTATTAATATGGCTTAGAAACATCTAAAACCAGAACTATTTTGAAAATCCTTATTTGATTTAAATGCATTGTAGGAATCTTAAGAGAGGCATGTCAGACTCGGGCACTGTGCGGTCAGGTTACAAAAGAACATACAGTCCTCGTTGCATGGCCTTGTTAAAAGTTGTCATCTTCTGCACACCATGTTTTTAAAATATCAGGTGACGTTATGTCAGGATCCACAAATAGCGGAATTCTTTCCTTTAGAGGTTTTAAATCAGTTCCATCAATTCTGTGCAGAGCCATCAATCCAATGTTTATCTAGTAGAATAAGAAATAAACAAAATACATAAATTAATAGGTATATAATGTGATGGATGGACTCTGTTCCTTTCTGTCTCGAGACGAAGTTTTCCAGGATCCCAGAGGTGACATGGAAAGAAACACGACACGGAGATCATGCATCAACCAGTCACGAGTTTATTGGCAGTTTGTTCGGGGTTTTTATACAGTTCAGAACAGTGGGTGTTAACAAAGTTTTTACAAGAAAAGGGACGTGGGACATCATGTGCTTTCTGCAAGAAGATGCTGACTTCAGCATTCAGGAGCGGTGGGGGCGAGTAAGTTTCGTGAACTCAGGTCAGCCTGACCTTGGGCCTGTGTACGCCTGCGCACTCCTGAATGCAATGAGAAATGCTGCAGATGGAGAAACTATAGGTTTCCTGTATCTGAATGTCTGTATTTCTATCACAATAGTATAACACACACTAGCATACACCGTATGAATCCAAGATGTTTCTGAAATAAAACCTGTGTCAACTGTATTAAAATCAACTGAATAGTCCTGTGTTCTGAAAAGCTGGATTCATAACCTGAACTCGGAAGTAGTCTCTCCAATAAGTCAAGAGCCAGGGGATACGCCGGAGGAATGGTCAGTGGTTCAGAACACTCCATCTACAATGCATCCGTTGACCAATTGCAACTTCAAGGAAATAAGATGCCTCAGTACAGCCAACTCATCCTTATCAGTCTTCACCATATCATAGACCATGGGAAGATCAGTACCTGACACCTCAGCCTGCATGTCAACAGCAGTTGCCCTCTAGACCAGCGCATTCTCCTGTGTCAGTTGATGATCAGTGTATTTGAGGAGATTGCTTCAGTTCAAGGGATGACTAAACACCTACCTAGAAGAACTGCTGATAATAGAGCTGATGAATGAGTTGCAAATTATGAGAGATCACATTATTACAACTGTACCAGCTAAGTCACATGCAAATACATCAAACTCTGAGCAATATATATCAACTGAACCGACTACATCACACCATCCTGAGAGGACTGGTTCAGATCTTATCAAAGGACCACTACTCCTTCTCCTGCGATGAATACCTCCCAATGCATCTCTCATCAGTCCCCTGAAATGAGGCACCCAGAAGGAGTTTTGCTCACTCATAACCAGTGCGGCATCAGCAAAGCAGTTAAATTATCCCATTCCAGCATTGAGGGCTCCTCACCCGTAGTACTTTACTGCAGCAAAACAAGAAACCAGCTATAGAGGCTCGATGCCATCCATTCCCTACTTCGTTAACAAAGACCCTGGTGAGTTTATGCGATTAAAGATGGCGCTTGATAACATCTTACCATCACATTCTACAGGGCTCCATCCATTTTTTTTTTCCAACAGTTCACCCTCAGAAAACCTTTGAGATCTTGGCAGCCTTCACTTTGAGAAGGTACAGCCCTTATTACTGATTGTGGCTGATAATTTCCACCTGATAACACCAGTTGCACTTGTACGTCTTGGCCCACCTGGAGGTCCAGATGCCACAAAGACCAAACTTGGACGGACATTACAGGGACCAGCCAGGTACTTGAAGGGGAGACTTGGAGGGGATGCTTGGGCGACACCACCAGGTAGCAGCAGATGTCAGAAGCCTGGTTCATTTGGGCAAAGTAAGAGAATCCAATAGTTGCCCCGCCAAACAAGTCAGTGCAGGGGAAGAAGCTAAATTCCATGACAGAGAGGGAAGCCTGCCAGAAATTCATTAGCTCCTTATGCACTTCTGCGTAGAAAGGTACTGGAGATATGCTGGGAACTGAATGCCGACACTGTCCCAGAACCAGTCATCCAACCGTGACGGAGCCTGTGCGCAGCAGCTGTGACCACTTCACCAGGATGTCTTTCAGGAGCGTCTCCAGCCCCGAATCAGTGTGTACTAACCCAGATGGCAGCAGCTCGAAAGACTGAGTGGCCATAAACTCCTCCGATGCTGCAGGGCAAGCAGATCATATGCAGGGCTGTATGAGGTGTGGATGTGTCCACTCACACGGCAGACGACACGCACATTGAGAGGGGAGATTGCATATGGAATACCGGGCGCTTTGCAACGGCGTTCGCGGGAGTGGACTATCACAAGTAACCCGTGAAGGAGCAAAGGAAACAAACCCAGACCGAACAGCGTCCTACGGAACACCAATGCACGTTTCGAAAGTGTTGCAATGCTAACATTCATTCTACACAAGAGCAGGAGTGGTCGTCCTGTGATCGTGTTTCAATGAGAGAACCCTTGCAGCCAGGAGACTCTGATCATTGAGTCTCTTAGAAGACGGGATTGCCTTTTAAACAAGAGTTTGGTTTACTGGAACAGACTTACTGGAGATCTGGAGGTGCGGTACAGTGCCTAGGCTGTCTGGGCTAGCAGATACGACACCGAAATGCAGCAAGGCAACCTTCTAAATATAAATACAACACACTCTTTTAAAAAGAAACAGCACTACATCAATCAGGAATAAAGAAAAGTTTTCCAGGTTCAGTTTGTAACAAAATGGGTTTTCTGCTGGATATTCAATTAATTACCTTAAAGTTGCGATGGTCTGCTTTGGGGAGTTGAACCAGAGAATCGATTGGCAGTCGATTCGAAAGACTTGGAATCAAGCCAATTAACATTCAGCAATCAATATTCATCTTTGATCAAATATGATTCATGTTCCAAAGACACTAATACTCACACTAGAGCTAGTAGCAGAAGATCGACATCTCACGGAGCAATTGAGCATGCATAAACCACAGACAAAGTGATGTGTTTAACAAGTTTATTGACTACTCTAGGACACAAAATAACTAACTACTCAATAATAAACACACACATGTAAACAGAGAGAAGAAATGATTGGCAACTGTATTCTGAAATCTAACATCAGAAATTAGAAATGGGATTCAGCTATGAATCAATTTGCACCAGTCAGCAAGTTGTTTAATGCGTTTTCTACCGTGTCCTTTGAAGTTCCGTAGGTCAGGCGATGAGCTGCTTGCGTTGTCCGGGAGGACGATTTCGTGTGTTTGATATTGGATTCTGTGAGCATGGAGTGATGATGAGAAAACCGAATCAAACTCACGAAAGAGTCAGTTCAGAGCAGTGACTGTCTCCGAGCAAGATCAAGTTAAGATTTGCGACTGGCACTTCAAATTTCTGTTGCAAAGTTCGTTAGATTCGGGCGGCGTAGCTCTGCGCTCGTCAGACTTTGGGTTGCTGAGTTGACTAACTCTGTAAAACTCTATAACTCTTCGTAACTCTTTTTTTCTTGTGAACTCCCCTTTTCTTGTGAACTGAGCATGTTCTGAAAGTTGCGCTGAATCTTTTGAACAAGGAAGGCGGGGCTCTGCCTCGCAAGATCCACCCAATGAGGTTATTTGGATGACATCACAGACTCAAGCAGTTAGGGCTGAGCAGGGCTTCAGAACTTTCTCTAGTTAAGAAGAACCGTAATAATTAGAGCAGGTTACACAAATTACATTTCTACCAAATGGCATTATTTCAGAAATGGCATTTCAAGCAGAATGATACCAAACACGGTTGGTTTTAACACTTGTAATCATCATTCATCCTTTCATTCACCTTTACTAACTGGTCAGGTCTAAACATTCATTTTGGTGCTACATTGCACACATCAATGTGGCATTATATAATTACAGGTGAGAAGACAGATGCTTCTAGAAACATTTCATCCTTTATGTGGGTGCCTCTCCTGAGAGGAGCACTAAAGAGTTCCACTTTGACCTCCTGTGGAGCCTAGTGTAAATAGGTTTCGAGACTGGGTGGGATCTCTCCATCTAGTCCGAGTTGCCCTCCTTGCGACAGCAGGGGCCTCGAAGATAAACAGAGGAAATTCCACAGCTTGCTTGTGCACATTGAAAAAGGAGCTCAGTCCTTACAAGTTCAAAATACAAATCCTTTTTGATTTTCTTTCAAGCGTCACTCAACTCAGGAATCCCAAATGCCGAGGGTCTGAAGAGTTTTGGGTGCTGGCTGGCTTTTATACGTAGATTTATGTCATTTGTTATGTGGCTTCTGAGAACCCCATCCCACTTTTCAAAATTCCATGAACTCTTTGTAAAATGTCATAACCTCAGTAGCTTACGCTCTTAATCTATAGCTTTGTATGGCTGCAATCAAGTTCTCACTCTTCCCCTCATGGGTTGTGTCACAGTGTGAACCTTTGTATGGTTTCTCTCCAGTGTGAATCCTCTCATGAACCTTAACATGAGATAACCCAGAGAAACTCTTTTCACAGTGTGAACATTTGTAAGGTTTCTCTCCAGTGTGAATCCTCTTATGATAAGTAAGAGAAGATAACCCAGAGAAACTCTTTTCACAGTGTGAACATTTGTAAGGTTTCTCTCCAGTGTGAATCCTCTTATGATAAGTAAGAGAAGATGACACAAAGAAACTCTTTTCACAGAATGAACATTTGTATGGTTTCTCTCCAGTGTGAATCCTCACATGAGATTTAAATGCAGATGAGTCAGAGAAACTCTTCTCACAGTGTGAACATTTGTATGGTTTCTCTCCAGTGTGAATCCTCACATGAGATTTAAGAGAAGATGACTGAGAGAAACTCTTCTCACAAAATGAACATTTGTATGGTTTCTCTCCAGTGTGAATCCTCTCGTGAGATTTAAGAGAAAATGACACAGAGAAACTCTTCTCACAGAGTGAACATTTGTATGGTTTCTCTTCAGTGTGAATCCTCACATGAGATTTAAGAGAAGATGACTGAGAGAAACTCTTCTCACAGAGTGAACATTTGTATGGTTTCTCTCCAGAGTGAATCCTCTTGTGAGATTTAAGATGAGTTGACTGAGAGAAACTCTTCTCACACTGTGAACATTTGTATGGTTTCTCTCCAGTGTGAATCCTCTCGTGAGATTTAAGATCAGATGATCTAGAGAAACTCTTCTCACAGAGTGAACATTTGTATGGTTTCTCTGCGGTGCACATATGTTCATGATTTAATGGAGATGTAAACCTCTTTCCACATTTAGAACAGGAGGAACCTTTTTTGGCCCCAGCTTCTCCAGCAGGTTTCTCTGTGAAATTCTCTTCTGTCTTTAAAGTACATTTTTCTTCCTTCATGAAATGTGTTTTCAGGAACAGTTTCTTGGCGGCTTTGATCTCTTCTGAGTCTATAGACAAAAGACAAGAAAATAAACAAATCTTAGAATAAAAATAAAAGCAGTTCTTCTTTTAACAAGTTTCTGGATTCATTGAGCATGACACTTGAATTTCAGTTTTCACAATTCTAGATTTTAATTCATTATTAGCACAGGGAATAATAAAAGGCAGATTAAGAAAGGGTTGTATCTGTGGCATTACAAAAAGTAACAAATGTGCGTGTGTGTGCGTGTGTGTGTGTGTGTGTGTGCGTGTGTGTGTGCGTGTGTGGTTATTTTCACCAGACTTCGGCTTAATCACAATTCATTCTGCAAAAGATACCATCTGAGGAGAGGAGGCTAAAAAATCCCAAAAGCTCCTTAAAGCTAAGAAACTCTTAATTGTTCACTTTAATGTTCAATTCCACGGTAAATTATATGAATGCATTTCTGATTTTGTCCTCCAAATTGATTCACAAAGAAAAATAAGGACATCTGCAGTGAACTTTCACTGAATACTCCCTCCCTCCTTTGTAAAACTCAAGCTCACTCTTTTCTGCCTAGTGAGACCATATACAGGCTGTTTTCTTGCCCTTTTTAGAGAGAGCAGGAAACAGCGGCTATCTGTCGTCTAGGGTTGTAGCTATTGATTATTTTGATCATTGATTGAAAAAGAGAGAGAGAGAGAGAGTTTTGTGTTTATCCTATTGCATCAATAAACCTGTTTCCTTTCTGTTCATTACAATCCCGTCTCTTGAGCAGTGTTTCCCCTACCATTACATTAGGGGGGCGCCCCGCCCCCCCAACGGCACCCCCCACCCCCATTGAAGGTCAAGTTAATTTTATTTTATTTTCGTTGAATAATGACAGAAGTAATTTATAAACAACAGGTCTTTGCTTTTTTCTTTTATTAAACTATATAGCATTATGTTATTTATACGATGGCATGTAATTTCTGTCTCAACGTTTGCGCGTTTACGATTGTCCTCCGTATCGCGCACGGTGGAGTTCCGCCCCGATGCGCGCGCACACACACACACACCCATCAGCGGACATAGACTGCGCGTCGGAGAGTATGTCGCAGCCAGCAAAAATATCCGCGTTTTTTAAACGCTCCCAAGGTGGTGACGATGACAGCACGTGTTCTGCTGCGAGCAGCAGCCGGTGTAGCTTTCCTACTCCAAATCAAAGTACAGAAAAGAGCCCAAGTGCTGCATGTCTTGCCCCTGACAAGCAGCAAAAGTCTAGCAGAACGACAGGTTTTGACCCAGCTTGGCTGTCAGAGGCGAAATACTCCCCCTGGCTGTACAAGACTGATCTTGGTAAGTAACACACACACACACACAAGCATGAATGAACGAATTGATAAATATATTGCTTAATTAATAGCTAGCTAGTTAGTTATACAATGGCATTTCCTGCTTTAAACAATCACTATGTTAAGTTGATTTTTACTGTTGTTACTATCAGTTATCACTTTTAAAGCCTAACAGTTAATGTATTTACAGGTCAAAACAGACATTCGCAATAGGCTGCAAGGGGACCATCTTACACTCTGCATGCGGATCTCAATAAATGGGCCAGAAGTTTAAGACTTTCCATACCAAGATGCTCTGGAAATGTTCTTTCAGAAGCCCAGAAAGATACACTGCAGTGACAAAAGCTGCACACTTTGTGAATAATTAACATATTAAAATAAATCTGATGTTTAGTGTTTAGTTCAGTGTACAGTTGTTTAGTTATTGTACAGTAATTGTTCAGACATTATAATATATTGGCATACTGCAATTAAAAGAAACATATAAACACTATAAAGTGTTTGTGTGTGTTTTGCCATACCACCCATAACACCACAACCCCACCCCCCTCCCAAGGCCATGATCCTAGGGGAAACACTGCTTGAGGCTTCAATATTAACAAGATAATGTATTAAATTTGCTTACATATGCTAAACAGCTAACAGAGAACAAAAGAGAGGGATTTTTTCCGGCACGCATGTTAACAGACGAGAGCTTGTACACAGGAGTGCATCTCCAGAGTGCAAAGATTGTTTACGCATTTATTCTATGCAGGCATGACAGAGAAGTAAAGTAAAACAATAAAATAAACAATCGTAGCAAGGTGGGCATGAGCTTTTTTAGCGCAGCAAGAGAGGGCTTCAAGGCAGGCAAAAGTTATGGGCACCTAGGGGTCCTGAAACCAGGAACAACTGTTTGAAGACGGAGCAGAAGAGCACTCGTGTTTCATATGTTGCCTTTCGTGTATTAATAATAACATTGCTGGCACAGAGAGACATTGTTCACCGAGTTTGCATGTTTACTGTTCTTTTTCTATCTTTGTCGTATTCTAATGCAAAGCCACCAAAAAAGCAAACACTGTCTCTTCTGCGCTGACAATACTCTCTGGATGTGAGAAACATGCAAAGTACCATTTAATCTGAGAATCGGTGTTGTGCCATTTTTCGACTCCTCGGCAGATTCCGATTCCCCTCTGCATGAACGCGCATTCAATCACGTGATTACTCAGACTAAGCCAATGAGAGTTTAAATAAAATGTTTACTCGTGAAGACGTTTTAAGTTCTCTTTCAAGCATACGTTTCGGTGTGTCACTATGGGATACGCCCCTTCTGCGTATTTCTCAGAAGCACTATTTCATTACGCCAGCCCGTATTGGCTGGCAGACATGACGCTTAGTCCTGGGAGGTGCTCCCTCACTCTCTATAAAAGGGGGGACACTGCATCATGACGACATTTAAAAACCTATTCTCGCTTCACACCAGAAGCCTTACCCGTTCCAGCGAGCAATTAGCCACCACGCTAGTTGCAAGCTAACTTCAGTACGGTCTCGACAGAGTTCGGCGACCGCACCGTTTCTCAGTCAGAGAACAGCTTCACACCTGCTTCCAAGCAACAGTACTTCAACTATGGCTGCAGCAATGCAGAATATACTGGCTTGCGAGGGCGAAGTGTACAGTCTTTGCTCGTGCGGGAACAGGATCTCGACTAAAGACACACATCAGGTCTGCCCCGCATGTCTCGGGCTGAAACATGCTCAGGCAGCGATCGAGAATCCAGGAGCCTGGAGAATTGCGCCCGGTACACGATGAAGAGCCTCCATCGAAGGCTAGCGCCAAGCTACCATGACAGGCCGAGACCCCCTCTTATCAGCCACCCCAGCTCATGCACTAACCGCAGAAATGCCCGCCATGGCAGCGCGGTCATGGGGCGAACAGCTGGATGTCTGCGACCCTCTTCCCTGTGCGCTGAGCACAGATGAGGAAGACAAGTGTTAGCTAGACTACGATGAAGAAGAGGGACAATCCAACTATCGCATCTCAGAGGAGGAAGATCTGCAAGATGTGTGCAAACGCGCTGCAGAGAAGCTTAATATTCTGTGGCAGACCGTGATTGCAGAGACTGTAAAGTCTCGTTACGAGGGCAAGAGGCTGCCGAGAGCAAAGTGGGCAGCGAGACAGCTACTTCCAGCTTTGCCCAAGCTCTTGGAAGAACTGTCTGTCTCGTGGAAGAACAAATCATTCACGAACAAAACGCCCATTCAAGGAGGGTCAGCGCTAGATGTCGAAGGCATGGAGCAGACTGGTCTACTCCGCATGCCTCCCATCGAGCCACTTATCGCAGCGCACTTGCACCCAAAGCGCACCGCGGCTGAGAACCCCACACTGCCATCAAAAACAGACCATTTCCAGTCAAATATGACCGATCGTGTCTATAAGGCAGTAGCACTCTCTGTCAGAGCCATGAACACAATCTCTTTGCTGACCGCATACCAAGCGGAGCTGCAGGATGAGGTGTCTGCCACACCAGGCCAGACACAGTGGGAGGAAATCTGTGTTGTCACTGATCTCTCACTTCGCCTTCAGAGATGCGCAATTCAAGCAGCCGAGAAGGCTATGGCTACACTGGTCTTACAGGAGAGGAGACGATGGCTTAACCTCGCTAATATCTCTGATAGAGAGAAGGAAGCCATTCTAGACGCACCGGTCATCGCCGAGGGAATATTTGGCTCGGCCCTGACGCGGATGCAGAAGCGGTGCGAGGAGAAAAAGAGAGACGATGAGGCACTGCAGCTCTGTCTGCTCTGAAGGCCACAGCATGTGCATCCTCAGCTCCCCCGTCAAACGTTCGCTTAAGCTGCAGCTCGACCACCACCAAGCTTCCGCATTCAGAAACGGCCGAGACTGGCCACGAATGCAGCGAGTCAGAGCGCAGCTCCCGAACAGAAGGCTGCCTGGCCGAACACAGCGCAGCAGGATCAGCCAGCTCCTCGTCCCTCTCAGGCACAGAGGAGGAAGAAGAAGGCTGTTTGAAGGGATCTCCCCGAGGGCGCAACACCATTTGCTCCCTCGCTCGCATGCTCGCCTGCGACCTTCAGCAGTTCATGTTCCAGCTAAGAACAGGCCCGGACGTTGAACTGAAAAAGTGCCCCTTCGTTCTAATGAGGCCCAGTTCATACTTTCTCCCGTGTTCTGTAAAAAGCGTTCAAGGACGCCAAGTTCGGGAAGGGTGGCGAGATGGCGAAGATGTGTTTCCAACCACATATGTCACAAGCACCTGTTACACATGAAACTCAATAAAGTTTTCACTGTGTCCCCAAATGTTGCAAAACATCACAGAACACACAATCACACTATCTCAGTGAGTTTTTGCTCCATCAGAGATAGCGACTCACACTCAACCCATCAACGCGCAGGGCCGTCGCGCATACGCTGTGTCGAAAATAAACAAGTCCCTAGAACAACCACAAGAGTGTGCCATAACTTAAAAGAGAGTTATTGTCGTGCATGTACACAGTACCGATGGGTGCTGAGTAGGGCTGGGTATAGGGCTGGGCGATATGAAGCAAAAAATATATCTTGATATATTTTGCTATATCTCGATATATGATATATATATCTCAATATCTTTACAGGATTTATAACCACCCCCCCACCCCCCCAAAAAACCCTACTGCAAAAAAAAAATAATACAAATGTCAAAGTCGTTTTTTATTGAAGCTCAGAGGTGCTTCTGCAAATTTTCTTTCAGAAATCCCTGTATACATATTGCCTTTTCATTCAAAAATAAAACTAAAAAACAGGCAGTGCATAGGAACAAAGTGCTCCTGTAACATTTCGGATATAAACAAAATCCCTGATAACATATATAATAATTTAACTGTAAAATAATACACATTGCCTTTTTTTTTATTCAAAAATAAAACAACTCAAGCTCATCTTTGCAGGACCTCTGTTGTAAGTAACCTTTTCCAATTCAGCAGCAAGCCGTGCTCTCTCTGTAGTGTACAGTCACGGGAGTTCCTGTCTCGAAAAGTAATGCCGACTCGGTAAACTGTATCTGACTGGGATCAAGTGTTTTTAGCATACGTTTAAAGCCACGTTGTTCAACGACGGATATGGGTGCCATGTCCACCGCTATGTGAAATGCCACGGATTCTATGATGCTACAAAACCTTGCGCTCTGTCTTTCATATTCAACACTCCGCGTTATAGAATTGTGGAGATTAGTTGAGCTTTGGTTGGCAGCAACTTTCACGGCATTCACGGCAGTAGACATCTGTCTGTTGTTCGTCTGACGACTTAAAACCAAAGTATTTCCATATAATGGAGCCAGCAATTCTTTTTTTGCAACAAGTTCTGTAACCTCCGGGCTGGTTGCGGGCGCCACCATGTTGAATGAGACGACAGGTAAGTGGAGGGGAAACAAAAGCAAGGAGGCGCGGACGAGTGCAGCACAGAGAAGGCACACAAGCAAATTGGTGAAAATTAAATATAGACATTATATCGATATATACGATATGCCAGAATTCATATAGAGTTTAAAAAAATCTCGATATATTTTAAATATCGAGATATCGCCCACCCCTAGCTGGGTATTGAGTTCGGTACTTTTTAAAGCACCGAATTGTCTCGGTACTACCAAGTATCGAAAAAATCATTTTCGTTCGATACCAAATTTAGATACCGAAGGTTATAATTGTAAGGATTAGTCCTCTTATCAACAAGCTGAAAGCCTGGTGATCACTTTGGGAGGCCAGGAATTTGTGATCTGCATCTCCCGCCAAATGGGTGAAGTTTTCAGACAGTACTCCCAAACTCAAATGGACCCCTGACGCCATATCGATCAACCCTTTCCTGGAGGCGCATGGTACAAGAACTCTGTTTAGACTCACTCCCAGGTATAAAACACACCCCCTGGAGAGTCACAGCAAGACTCAAAGAACGTTCCAGTCCTCCATACGTAACACATGGCTCATAGGAGGGCAAAAGGGGAACTGTTAATCACACCCCCTGGAGGCCCTCAGGACGCTGGAGTTTTCTACAGGAATTCCCCTCTTTATTCCTTCCAACTCTTTTAACTGCTTTTAACTACTTCTTTAAGGAGAAAAAGACTCAATCTACTTGAATATAACCTAACAATGCTTCGTTAATCTTTGCAGCACAGCTGACTGCGAGAGAGAAGTAATGAGAAGAAACGGAGAAGTAAGTAGAACAGAACCGGAACCATCAACAGGATACAAAAGCCTTCCACACAACGAGAATTCAGCTCAAAGCGCCGAACGAAAGTCATAGAAGTTACGAGGAATCTTAGAGTGTTACAGCGGTACAAGACAGCCAACTCCCGCGACCCGAACTCTCGCATGCTCCGAGCCTAAAACTCAGTGAAGCCTGCAACAGAACTTTGAAGTGCCAGTTTCGATTCATCACGAATCCCAACTTGATTTTGCTCGGAACAAAACTCTCGCGAACTCTCAGTGACTCTTCTATAATCATCACCCATCGCTTGGACTCTAATACCGAATCAGCCATCGCTCTGCACGGACAACGCAACCAAAGAAGCTTCGCCAGACCCAAAGAACTTCCAGGACACGGTAGAAAACGCATTAAATATCTCGCTGACTTTGTGCAAAACGATTCATAGCTGAATCCCATTTTCTTGTCCTTACAGACAAACGTTTGATGAGGGTCATAGTTAATGGTTATCAGTTTATGCTATTTGATATTACAGTGTTTCCCTTACCAGTATTTCCCTTACACGCCCCCCCCCCAACGGCACCCCCCGCCCCCCTTGAAGGTCAAGTTAATTTTAATTTATTTTCGTCGAAAAACGACAGAAGTAATTTATATATAACAGGTCTTTGCTTTTTTCTTTTATTAAACTAAATAGCATTATGTTATTTATACGATGGTATGTAATTTCTGTCTCAA
>SRMA01027154.1:603219-651592 GCA_007224835.1 Danionella cerebrum | reverse complement strand
TGATGCACTAGATTTTCACACCGCTCTGGAAGGCAAATCAGCCCCATGGGAATGTGCCATTCAAACTTCTTTGAAATCGACAGGGTTGCTGGATGTGGGTTCCGTTGATGCTGTCTGGGCCATTCCGCTGGTAGTCTTTGGTGATTGTCGTAATACTAGTCCGGTGTCGTGAGCCTATCACGGGTGATCTATCATGGGCTTCCACTCTATTGCTAGAGACGTTAAAGTGCATGACACAAAGTTAACATTCTCTCCTCTCTCCCTGTCCTTGATAGGCATCAGCTGGCAATGCTGATCGCTGCGCATTTCTTTTCACAATGCTCCTTAAAGTTGAGTATAATACTGAACAAAAATAGGCATCTAATCAAAACTGTCTTCCGGGTAAGCCAGTGAGAATAATCATCATACACACACTTTGAGACATAAATTCATAAATTGTTTGCCCTGGCCGCTGTGATGCATGGATGCAGGCTGAACTTGAGTTTCACTGGCTTGTGAGCATTCATCAGTGTTTGTAATTTGTGTTCATGACTGTTTTGAATCCTCACTTGTGTGAAAATCAGTTGTGATGTACCGGTAATTGTATTGTAAATGTAAAATACTTTATTTTTCCATTCATTGTGTTTTTTTTTAACATATTATATTGTGTTTTTAAATGTATTGAATTGTATCTTGTTTGTGGTTGCTCTTAATCAACAATTAAAAAACTTTGCTCAAAGTTTGCTTTCAATGTTATTTTTTTTTGTTTTTTTATACTATTTATGTGTTCTGTAGATCAGGCATGTCCTCAGTTTACCATATGAACAACAATTACGGTTCTCTGTATAGTTTAAACTCAGTTGAAAATTCAGTTGGAACCACTTAAACCTCTTTATAGTTTATTTGGGGAAAAAAATGTAGAAATCACTCATTTTGATATCTGTTAATCCCAGCTATTGTAGCCACCAGATGAAAAAAAATCTCTGGATGGTTGAGATTAGGGTTTCAAAGACTAAATTCATAAACTCACTGGGATAAGCATAAAACTATACCAGGGTGACTGTACGCCTCTTTGTGTACAGTAATGTCCCGTGTAGCTCCCCACATGAATTGGAATTGCTATTGCGGGGTTTTCTTCCAGGAGCTCCGGTTTTCTATTTCAACTCTGCAAACTTACATATTATGTTTGATCTTTAAATTCTAGTTCTATGTGTTTTTCCATATTTCCATTGAATCAAACTGTGGAGATGTGAGTTTATTCATCGTAATTATTCTGAGGACCATGCAATTAATGAGAGGAATTAATTAAAAAGGTTGTTTGGTTTTTAAATAGACAGCACTACTTCAAATCCCTAATGTTGGATAATGTTCACTACATCTAGAGTTTCATACGATCTAAACTAGATACACAGTCTTTGTAGTTATACAGTTAGTTAATACAACACTGTATAAAGTGTATGAAGAAAGTGACAGATTTTATTACACTTTAGTTTCAAAGCTAATCTACGGAGTTTTTGTAAGTCCCATTGCCAACAGTGCTGAGAACTGAAGTAATAAAGAAAATTTTGGTTGACTGGGTGTTTTAGGATGCAACACATTTCCCAGTCAAATGAGAGAAGATATCAAACTAACAGAAGAGGGCAGAGAATACATGCAAATGATGTGTGTGTGTTTGGGGGGCGGGTCTTATAAATTAGAATGACTAATTTATTTAAACACACCTGTAGTTAGGCAGGAGGTCTCAGCAGATCACCAAATATTTAATGAAAATATTACAGGATCAATGTCCCTCGAAGGTAAATTTCTCGTACCTTCAAGAGTTTTACGACTAGCCTCTTTGCTTCTTATTCCAAACAAACCCCTGTTCCCAATAGTTGCTGCCTGCTCTCTAATACCAATACAATGATTTACCCATTCAATGATGAACCCTACACTTAATTAGCAGCGTCCTGACAAATCCCTTGGCACTATAAATCATATTAAAGGCATTCTTAGAAAGTACCATATTCAAATTAAACTGAGCACTTCTGAGAGCAGGCTTTTAGAGCTGAATATTCAGCCAAAGACACTTGATTCTGTCCATTAAAAACTATCCACACACCCACCACTGGGGCTATTCAGTACAGCGCTCCTCCTGTTGAGCTTCAAGTGTAACTTTTTCATCAGGGAACAATCAGGCTTCCAGAACTGGAGGATTCCGCTGTTGACATCATCATTTCGTGCCCATGGCTCATTGAACAACATCCAAAATAAAGTGCTGAGGAGTTACTAAACAGAGTAATAAATGCACTGTGAAAAGTGTTACAGATTATATTCTCCCTTAAATCTGTAGAAACCATACCCTAACGATCTATAACCACAACACAAAAAAGATAAAACCGACAGTGAAATCTAAAAATAAAAAAAAAACACAGAAAAGTAGCAAAGTGCTTCAGATGAAATGAATGACTCCAGCGGACTCCAGAAAGCTGGAGGTTGCCCTCCGGGATTACCAAGCATTCGAGGTAAGACCTCAACAGGATTTTGGAGGGTCCTGCATTGTCTCCTGGAAGTTGGGAAATACATTCTTACAATTAGTGTATTTTAGGGAAAGAAATTAGGTCCTCGCACATGGCCTTTCAGGAGGTTGTTGTGAATTTTCAGGTTGAATAAAAAAAACTCATTAATTTGCACTAAAGGCTATTTTTTTTATTGCCATTTCATTTTGATGCATGCTAGTTTTTAATAATTTCTTAATTTACTTTTACACAACAGAAATACGTAAAAAATAAGGAGGTGAAGTTCATGTATTTTCATTAAACAGGAAAAATATATACATATGTATTCAGATTTTTGCGGAATATGTACTTCTCTGTAATAAGACAAGCACGTTTGTTTAAACGATACCAGTCACAATCATCAACTTTAAAAAAGAATTTATTCTGTAGAGAAAGAAACTACCCAGTGTTTGTTAAAAGGTTGTGCTTCAGTTTAATCTGTGCTTCGTTAGGTTCATGTTTTACGTGTTTATTACATGTTATAGGCAAGAACTAATGATTTACATAAATAAGTTCAGCCAATCAGGTTTTCTGATATCCAGGGGGCGGGCTAAATATTTGCTCTTTGATTGGACGCCTCCGCTGTCAACAACCGCTTACAAAAGTGCCGCTGTTTAGCCTCATTAACTAGTCAATCAAACAGCTCCCGTTCCCGACCCGCGAGATGGCGGCGCAAGTTCCAGCGTCCTCCGTCCAGCGCAAGCCCGTACAAAACACTACTTTCTGTGTTACGATAAACAACTTTCCTGATTTTTCCTCTTTAAAGTGCATTACTAACGAGCGAGTTTCATAAAGTGTGGGCAAAAGAAGGGCGATGTTAAGTTTCATAATGGGAAACAGTGCCTTTAAAACTTTATCGTTTTTGGATTCTCTATGCCTTTTCAGAATAAAGGAATCCATACCAAAGAGAATCAGACCAGGACAAATCAAAACAAGGAACATGCAAACTCCCAGAAACATCTTCTGAGAGACAAAAGTGCCTATCTCTAAGTCCTGGATGAGAGTAAGTAACTAGTTACACATCAAGAGTTTTCCAGCTCAGGATCGGGATGCTGCTCTGAGATATCTGCCTGATGGTCCAAGTCTCCTCAGAACATCTTCTCGATGAACGAGCGACACAGACTCGCTGCAGAGGCGCTTGTGGGTCTCCTCCTCACTTTCTGCAGTTAAGTGAAATGTAAAAGCCAGTGATTAAAATCTTTCATACGATTATAAATAAACAGATATGAAGCACATGGAGAACTTGGAATTTAGCAGATTGCTCTTGTTTGCATTCAGTACGTACACACATTAATGGGGTTGGTCATGAACACAGCTCAGGGAGCAACGGCAAAACCAAGCTGGTGATGCCAGGCATCAGGAATCTGACACAGCTCGCAGCATGTTCATGGTGGCCATCGGCACATCTCCGTGTAGGACCCAGCTTCACCTGGCGCTGGGGGTGAAACGGCCGATCACACATCCCTCACCGGCACCAGAGATCAGCTGCTCGTGGGTAGACAAGGTTCTGAGGGAAACACATTAGGTCTAGACGATGGGTTGAGATATACAGTAGTAGATGATGGGGAGCACATGACTTCTGAGTTTAGCCCTAAAACAGTCATTACCAGCCTTGCTGTGTGAGTGCAGGTAACCGGGCAGGGGGGGCACGTTCCTCCGAAGGCTGGTTTGAATGCACCAGTAGAAATGTGTCTGGTGCTACTGTGATGCCCATTGCCTGCAAGACGTCCACAGACTGAGAGGCAGATTCTCATTGTCTGTCTCCTCACTGCCTCTGGGATGCTCCAATCCTCCCCAGCCCCTTTTACTGCACACCACAATCAGATACACTTGGTAATATGAGGCAATTTCAAAGCTGGACAGTGTTCCACACACACGAGATTTCCTGTTAAGGAAGACATCGTCATGGTTTCAGAGCTCCGCAACAAGTCTGGCTTGCACACGCCCCACTCAGTTTTGCCCTAAAAAAAAGTCAGCTCTATTCTGTGTAGCTGTTCCCATCAAATTTCTCATCTAGTTTTTTTAGGGGAAAATTGAGCCATCGAGAATCACACAAAATAAACTTGAACAAAGAAAAAAAAAACTACTGAAGTTTGTTCACTTTAAAGGTATCTTTTGAAAATCATTACAACTTCTTCTTCTTTTCCTTTCGGCTGTTCCCAGTTTAGGGGTCGCCACAGCGAATCATCCTTTTCCACCTAACTCTGTCCTCAGTATCCTCTACTCTTGCACCAACTACCTTCATGTCCTCTTTCAGCACATCCATATATCTTGTCTTTGGTCTTCCTCTTGACCTCTTGCCTGGCATCTCCATCTCCAACATCCTTCTACCAATATAACCACTATCCCTCCTCTGCACATGTCCAAACCATCTCAACCTGGCCTCTCTGACTTTGTCTCCAAAACAACCAACCTGAGCTGTCCCTCTGATGTGCTCATTCCTAATCTTGTCCATCCTCGTCACTCCTAAACTGAACCTCAACATCCTCATCTCTGCTACTTCCATCTCTGTCTCTTGTCTCTTCCTCACTGCCACAGTCTCTAACCCATACATCATGGCTGGTCTCACTACTGTTCTGTACACCTTTCCTTTGATTCTTGCTGACACTCTTCTGTCACACAACACCCCTGACACTTTTCTCCACCCACTCCAACCTGCCTGCACTCGTCTCTTCACCTCTTTTCCACACTCCCCGTCACACTGGACTACTGACCCCAAATACCTAAACTCCTGCACCTTCTTGACCTCAGCCCCCTGTAACCTCACTGTTCTATTTCCCTCCCTCTCGTTCAAACACATGTATTCTGTCTTGCTGCGACTGACTTTCATTCCTCTTCTTTCTAGAGCTGACCTCCAACTTTCCAGGTTTTCCTCCACCTGCTCTCTGCTCTCACTACAAATCACAATGTCATCTGCAAACATCATTGTCCACGGAGATTCCTGCCTGACCTCATTTGTCAACCTGTCGATCACCATAGCAAATAAGAAGGGACTCAAAGCTGATCCTTGATGTAGCCCCACCTCCACTTTGAACTCCTTTGTCTGACCTACAGCACATCTCACTGCTGTCTTCTCTCATACATATCCTGGACTACTCTGACGTACTTCTCTGCCACTCCTGACCTCCTCATACAGGACCATAGCTCCTCTCTCGGCACCCTGTCATATGCTTTTTCTAAATCCACAAAGACGCAGTGCAGCTCCTTCTGACCATCTCTGTACTTCTCCATTAACAATCTCAGAGCAAAAATTGCATCAGTAGTGCTCTTCCTGTGCATGAAGCCATACTGCTGCTCACAAATATCCACTTCTCTTCTTATTGTGTGGCTCATCAACTTTATGCCTCTGTAGTTGTTACAACTCTGCACATCACCCTTGTTCTTAAAGATTGGTACTAGGACACTTCTCCTCCATTCCTCAGGCATCTTCTCACTCTCTAAAATCCTGTTGAATAACCTAGACAGGAACTCCACTGCTGTCTCTCCTAGACACTTCCACACCTCCACTGGTATGTCATCTGGACCAACAGCCTTTACTTTCTTCATTCTCCCCAGGGCCTTCCTCACCTCATCCTTTTTAATCTTTTCAACTTCTTGCTCTACAATATTCACATCTTCCTCCCTTCTTTCCCTTTCATTCTCCTCATTCATCAACCCCCTAAAAATACTCCTTCCATCTTCTCAGCACACTCTCCTCACTTGTTAGCACCTTTCCATCTCTATCTTTAATCACCCTTATCTGTTGCACATCCTTCCCATCTCTGTCTCTCTGTCTCGCTAATCTATACAATTCCTTCTCGCCTTCCATTGTGTCTAACCTGGCATACAACTCATCATATGCTTTCTGTTTGGCCTTTGCCACCTCCCTCTTCACTCTGCGCTGCGATTCCTTGTAGTCCTGTCTACTTTCTTCAGTCCTTTCAATGTCCCACTTCTTTTTAGCTAGCCTCTTCCTCTGGATGATGTCCTGTACTTCCTCATTCCACCACCATGTTTCTTTATCTTCTTTCCTCCTTCCAGCTGACACACCTAGCACCTTTCTTCCTGTCTCCCTGATCAATTCTGCTGTAGTTTCCCAGTCATCTGGAAGCTCTTCCTGACCACCCAAAGCCTGTCTCAGCTTCTGTCTGAATTCCTCACAATATTCTTCCTTTTTCAACTTCCACCACTTGGTCTTCTTTTCAATCTTTCCTCTTCTCTTCTTCCTGACCACCAGAAACATCCTACACATCACCATCCGATGCTGTCTGGCTACACTCTCTCCTACCACTACTTTACAGTCTCTGATCTCTCTCAGATTGGCTCGTCTACAAAGGATGTAGTCTACCTGCGTACTCCTCCCTCCACTCTTGTAGGTAACTCTATGTTCCTCCCTCTTCTGGAAATAAGTATTAACTACAGCCATTTCCATCCTCTTGGCAAAGTCCACCACCATCTGTCCTTCTAGGTTCCTTTCCTTAACACCGAACCTGCCCATCACCTCCTCATCACCTCTGTTGCCCTCGCCAACATGCCCGTTGAAATCTGCTCCCACTACTACTCTCTCTCCTCTGGGAACACTCTCAATCACCTCATCTAACTCACTCCAGAATCTCTCCTTCTCTTCCAACTTACAGCCTACTTGTGGAGCATAACCACTCACTACATTCAACATCACCCCTTCAATTTCTAACTTCAAACTCATCACCCTGTCTGACACTCTTTTCACCTCTAAAACATTCCTCACAAACTCCTCCTTCAGGATCACTCCTACCCCATTTCTCTTCCTATCCACACCATAGTAAAACAGTTTGTATCCCCCCCCAATACTACGCGCTTTGCTACCCTTCCACCTGGTCTCCTGCACGCACAGAATATCTACCTTCCTTCTCTCCATCATGTCCGCCAGCTCCCTACCCTTCCCTGTCATTGTACCAACGTTAAGAGTCCCATTCTCAGATCTATACTCCTGCCTTTCCTCTTCTCTCTCTGTGTACGAATCCTTCTCCCTCCTCTCCTTCTTCGACAAACAGTAGTCCAATTTCCACCGGCACCCTGTAAGTCAACAGCACCGGAGGCGGTCGTTGTTAACCCGGGCCTCGACCGATCCGGTATGGAAATCGATTTGGTGACTCGCATATTTGGTTTTTGGCATTTTTTACGCCGGATGCCCTTCCTGAAGCAAACCCTCTCTATTTATCCGGGCTTGGGACCGGCACAGAAGTCACTGGCTTGCAACCCCTGTGGCTAGATTGAAAATCATTACAACCCTTTATGTAAATACCGTACTTTCTGAGGGAAGCGTTTTTAAAGTTCAGCTATTTTTTTTAAAAAAGCTTCTTTTTTGTCTATATTTATTTGAAACCAAATTTTAATCTCGTCAAGGCATTGACAGAAAGAGTTTATGGGGTTGTAGTCATTCTGGGTAGATTTGTGTGTCATCAGCATAACTGTGATATTTGGTTCCTTCTCATGATTTGACCCAGTGGAAGCATGTAAGCTTGACAAAGCGAATAAGAAAAAACAGGGACATGTTGTAAATGTGTCAAAAGATGTAAATTAGTCCTACTTCAGGATAATGACACAGCGCCCCTCGAATCTCTTGAATCAGCAGCGGTTCAGACTGTAATAGTTGAGTGTGGGATATGGAGGAATAGTCCAAACCAATCCATCTTGAGCCAGATATTCCAAGAACATTGAAATGAAAGGTGGACGTGTGGTGTTTACCTTTTTATCAAAGTCAATCCCAAATATAAAAGCTGCATGTAGCGATCATAGGGCTTAGTCTCTCAATGGCCAAATTTTACCATCTAAGTATGAGATGTGCAAAAGTAGGTTTTTACAGAAAATTGTCTTCCTGTTTATTTTGGGAAATCACTCCAATTGACTTTTTGTTGGTTTACCATTCCAGATGCCTCAAGATAAGACTGAGGGAGTTTGTAGATGAACAGATAAAATCTGTAGGAAGAGCTTGTCAAAGTATGACACAAGTAAAGGTGGCTTTTTTTAGGTTTTTTTTACAAAATAACTGACTTCCTGTTGATAAGCAATCCATATTACTTCTATGGGAATCTTGGTACACTATACGCTTAAAACACTTTCAGAACTCACTTTATGAACCCCAATCAATCGTAATTTTCACCAGTTCTGACGTGTCTGAATTTGGTGAAACAATAATAATAATATTTCATATTCTGGTTAATTACATTTTTTTTTATTTAAATGAATCATAAACACATTTGTGTGAAGAGAAATGTGTTCAAATGTTTCACACATGATAAGTCATTTTGCCCATTTCAACACAAATGGGGAACCAGGTAAAAGTTAAATAAAACATCCATAGCATTGTTTAGTAGCATTGTCATGAAGGGTGCCAGTAAAATAGTGTCTGGCATGCGCCTGCTTGTCCAATCTACAGCCAAACATCTATTGGGGCATGCTGAACAATGTGAGTGTTCAAAGTCCTGTCATATTTCAGACACGTCCTACACTAAAAACACTCAACAAACACCGGGGTAAAATCAAGTGAGGGTATGCATGTTATAAAAACAAGATTAGAGATTTCAGAGAAATGGAAAGTGAGGTTGAGTGATGATACATCATCCGGATTTAAAAGAACGTCAGAACGTAGAATAAAACAAATTTTTCATACATTTTCAATATTTCATTTGAGAACAACTTTTCCCTCTTCTGCCAAATTATTTTCCTGCATTGAGTTGTTTCCACATCAGATACGGCTTTTTGGCTGCAACTCTTCCATTAAGACCACATCTGGCCAGACTTCTCCAGTAGATCAGTGAACCCGGGTCCCTAGTTTCTGCCTGGGGACATGAGTTTTTTTGCACTGCTGGTCAAACTGGAGGTTACAACATCAGCCCATTCAGCTCCGGTTACCTGTTATTGTAATGATAGTAAAGATACACAACTAAATCTGATTTAAACAATAAATAACAAAGTACTACCATCTGCTTTGATTAACTATTTTCTAAAGTATTATCTCAAGGAGGATTTTGTAACAACACTAACCGTTTTCATTGCAAATGCTTGATTCACCAACTATTTTGAATAATAAGAGAAATTGTGTTTTTTTCCCTCCCTAGAAATAACAAAATGATGTGTCAAACTGCTCCAAAATAAACAAAGTTGTAAACCTGTCCAAAAACAACATTGTTTTTCTTCTTTATCTGCTCGTGTTTTCTTTTTATATATTCCAGATTTATTATTACATTATTTTGTTGTTTTCTTATAAGGATGTTTATTGTCAAGCGTATCTGAAATGTAAAAATTAAATGATATCTGAAAATATCAAATACTACTATCAAACGCAATGCTTTAACACAGAACCACAGCGACCTCTAGTGATCTTCAGAAGGAAACGCAGAGACATCTGAAGGTCACCGCGCCGATCCTTCACATGAGGAAAGTGACTCCTTACAATCTAGCATCAATTCATTTCAGGAAGGACACTAAAATGCATTAAGGTAATAATAAGTGGGTTTAGCAAAATGGCTGTATAGACCGGGAGGAGGCGTCGTCACAGCGGCCATCTTGTTTGTAACTTTTTTTTTAATTGCTATTATTTGTGAACATGTTTTATAACAATATTAACATATACAACAGACAAGGACGCTCGTACGGATACGATACCAATTAACAAATTGTTGAAAAGAAAATCTGTATACACATTAAAAGAATAACTAGAAAACTGTACATTTTGTAAGGCATATTCCTTTTAATTTTACAAGGATACAAACATAGACATTGCGTTGTAAATATTTTCAATTTTGTCCAGAGATGCTTTTTAATATATATAGTGAACTGTAAAAGGAATGGAGCTCCGCTCTAAACATTGTAAAAGAGGGTGTTTTGCTTTGCCATTTAACTTTGTGTAAGTGCGGAGCCCCTGGGGTCATGGCGGTAGAAAAAAAATTATGGTTAAAAAAAACCCAATCAGGGTGAGAAAAAAAGCAGGCTTGGCGAAAAAACTACCGTACGAGCCCCTAATGTTGCACAAACTTGAAACATCATCTTTTCTATCCACAACACCAAACAATATGTCTCCCACCTGCAATTGTGTCATTTTATTTATTTTAGTCCAATTGTAAAGTTCAATCCAAAATGGTTTAGTTTTGTTGCAATGAAAAAAAGTTGTTCCACAGTTCCAACAGAAACCACACGGCTCCACCTCAAAACCAAATCCTTTGTTTAGCGTCATTGCTGCTGGATAATAATTGTTTATGATTTTAAATTGCATTTCTTTTACTTTAGGGGAAAATTCATGTTTCTTCCATTTGTGAATAATTGCACCAAGTGTTGTCACCTTCTCACCCAGCTGCTTGGCGATGGTCTTGTAGCCCATTCCAGCCTTGTGTAGGTCCACAATCTTGTGCCTGACATCCTTGGAAAGCTCTTTGGTCTTGGCCATGGTGCAGCGTTTGGCATGTGGATTGATTGATTGATTGCTTCTGTCTTTTATACAGGTAAGCAGCGGAGAGGGCTGCCAATGTCAGCTCGTTACCTGTATAAGATCCACCTGGGAGCTAGAGATCTTGCTGATGGATAGGGGATCAAATACTTATTTCCTTCATGGAAATGCAGATTAATTTATAACTCTTTTTGAAATGCATTTTTCTGCATTTTTTTTTTGTCATCGTTGTCTCTCACTGTTCAAATGGACCTACCATTGAAATTATAGACTGATCATTTCTTTGTTAGTGGGCACTTACAAAACTTACAGCTGGGGTTCAAATAGTTTTTTTCCCTCACTGTATCTGTATCTCAATTGCCCCCATGATAATTAGTACAGCCGCACAGTTTCCACATTCATAACAGGTAACTGTCAGTGAGGCTCTTTCACAAAGACAACAGAAGAGAATGCTGTTAACAAATTAATTCTTTTTTTTTTTCAGGGTAAATAGTATATTTAAAGGATAAATATTCAATGATGGTGCCTCCCATTTGGCGGTATGTTCTTAGGCCTCCTGAATAATGTCCTCCTGGTAGAAGTAATGTGCCTGATCCGCTGATCCCACCAGAAACCAGTTGTGACTATATATTTGCTCAAATGGAATCCTCTGCTCTGGATCACTACGCAGGCAAGACCACATCAGATGGCAGCACTCTGCAGACATCAACAAACAATTTAATAAACAATGAAACCCTAAAAACTCTCATTATTTAGAAATAAATCTCACCTTCTGAGAACATATACGTTGACCAGTCGTTCTCAATGTAGTACAGGTCATCAGGTGTTGGAAAACGTCCATGAAGAAGGATGAACATCAGAATTCCAAGTGAATACACTGTTGCTGGAAAGGCGTGGTACTCCTTCTTCTCAAAGTATTCTGGGGGACAGTAGGCTTTTGTGCCTGGAAGAAAGAGATTTATTTTTACATGTTTTACACCAAATTTAATAATAGACTGACTAGAAAAATAGACACTACACACCAGCAAAGGATGTGTATGCAGAATTCTTAATGAGGTCTCCACATCCGAAATCAATTAACTTGATTTGGAGTGTGCTCGGCTCCACGAGTAAGTTTTCCAGTTTAATATCTCTGTGGAAAACACCACGGAAGAAGCAAAAGTGGGCAGCACTAACGGCCTGCCACATGATCCACTGTGCCTCTCTCTCACTCAGGACACCTCTGAACCTCAGAAACGTATCCAGATCCATGCATGGCAGAGGGCGCTCCAGCACCATGATGTAATAGTCAGGGAAGTCCTCCCAGTCCAGTAGCTGGATTATATTTGGACAGTAGAGGCCTGAAGCTGCCATGATTGACAACCCTATCTCCTTTGGAACAGGATTGCGATGGTGAGCCTACAAAAAAAAAGTGAAGGTTGAGAAGAGATATAAAATTATAAATCAGGAGATAACAAAGAGTTCTGCAAACTTACCACGTAGATGTATTCTGTATCAGGAGTCTTGTGGACAAATTTCAGAGCCACCTAATGAACAAAAAGAAAAAAATTAACAAAAGGTCTATTTGCTCCAAGTATTTCTGCATTTTCACACGAGAAATTCAGGCAGAACAATGAAAACATATTAACTTTTAATATTAACTTTTCTTCAGTGAAAAGACAATAATATAAATGAACTAAAATTACACCTTGAGTCCATCCTGACAGCGAACAGCAGCAAAAACAGAACCAAATCCTCCTGCTCCCAACTTCTCAAAGACTTGGTAACGGCTGAAAATGTTATCTATGCAATAAACCAAACAAATGGTCAGTTATTAGCAAATTTCAAGCTTCTAGTGAACGTTTTGATTTTGGCAGAATATATTTGCAGCTTACCTGTGTGTGCCGCTGCTGGAATATCTGTGTCGGGGGAATAACCTGCAGCAGAACTCACAGATGATTCAATAAACTCCTCTTCTGCTGAAAACCATGAAGAGTCCTTCTCATCATCAGCTCTGGAAGTCACTGCAGAGTCTATCTCACTGATGATCCCAGAGTCACTGATGATCACTGAAGGGTCAGGGCTGATCACAGGTGAGGAGACCAAGCTACTGTCTCCTGACACCTGCAGCACTGGAGGATCAGTGGGATCTTTTGAAGAGGACGAGTCAAGGAAAGGAAGCTCGGGATCCTGATGTTCTCTATGGCCCTCAACAATGTGGGAGGTTTTAGAATGACACGGTTGTTCTGGATCAACAAGAACTTCAACACTGAGGTCCTGCTTCAGATCTAAAGAAAGGGAGAGATACAAAGGACATGAGGATAAACAGAAAGTCGCTGCAGAGTCTATCTCACTGATGGTCCCAGAAGCACTGATGATCACTGAAGGGTTAGGGCTGATCACAGGTGAGGACTCAAGAACTGGAAGCTCGAGATCCTGATGTTCTCTATGGCCCTCAACAATGTGGGAGGCTTTAGAGAAACAGGGTTGTTCTGGACGTCCAAGAACTTCAACACTGAAATCCTGGTTCAGACCTAAAGAGTGGTGGAGACACAGGGAAGATGAGCATAAAAATTTGTTGTCCTTATTAAAAAGAGCTACATTTTGTCTTATCGCCATGACCAGTGCTTAATTTGTCCATGAGGAGGTCCTGTTCCAGCAGTTTTAAAGGTAGAGGAAATGCCCTGAATCTGTAATTTTTTTCTGACACTTCACCAAATTCACCAAATTTTCAGGGTTTAGGATTTTATTTGGTGCATTTTAAGGGTTTAAAACAAACCAGTCTTTGGGATTCCAGAAAATGTTGGGTACATTATCCGGGTAAATTAAAAAACAAACAAACAAAAAAAAAGGCCCTGGAGCCCTTTTTCAGGTTAAATACATTTTTATCAAAGGAATTTTTGGCTAAAAAACTTTTAAGAACAGCACTTTCAGGCTTTAGCCCACTTTCAGAGTTGGGCTAAATATTGTTTGTGCTAATGCCCCCTAAATGATCAAAATCCACCCAGGGTTTTTAAATAATCTCAAATCTCTGATGTTAAAAACACTGAATGTAAGTAATTGTGAAATTTCTCTCTGCAAGCAGTGTTGTGTGGCATGATTCTGGGTCATTATAGAGCATTTTAGAGTGAGGTTATTAACCATTTTCTGGTCAAAACATATTTGGGGATTGGCACTTTGTAGAGTGGCACCTTGCACCCTGTCGGGTGCGCATACAGAGCAGTGTGTTTAGGTGTAGAAAGTCATGTGGCAGCTTTACAAAATCTTTTGCTGTACGTGTCCGGCTGAGACACGGTTTGAAAAAAAAAAATCAGACCATTTTTGACAATCTCTGTTTTACCAGAATGCTAACGTTAGCTAGCTTGTTATTTCTGTTTACTTCACTGTTGTTGCCCCGGCGACACAGCTGCGTTGCGTTATCACGTGACTGCTGTTAATAAAGTTCACCTCTTTTGTTTTCTTTCTTTCCATTAAAAATTATCAACCAAGTGTTGCTTCAAACTGAAATAAAACAATTAGAAATACAGATAAATTTAGATTTTACGCAGTTTCTGACTGACAGGGAAGGTCACGGGTAGCCATTGCCGGGATCCGAAAAGATTCGTTCTTTTAGCTCCTTCGGGTCCTTTCGGTCTTTTCTCTTTCCGGCTCATGCTGCATTGGTTAACATTACGGAGTGGCCATGAGCCGGAACCCGAAAAGATTAGGTCTTTTTGCGAGTCTCCGAGTCGTTTCAGTCTTTTCTCTTTTCGGCTCATAATTTGCTAAATGTCCAATAATTTGTTTGTTACATTGTGATTTTAGTGTTGATATGTTAATGTTATTTAGTATCTTTTGATTCTAATTTATTTTTTATTTATCATTATAATTATATAGCTCTTTTGGCAGAAACGTGTTATTTATTTTAAAACTTATTTGTATAACTTTACAGCTTGTTTTGCACTTTAAATGTCTTCTGTTGTATAAGTATATTTTGATTTATCTTTTTAAGGTTGTATTTAAAAAAAATAAACAATCCAAGAGTGTGTATAAAGTATTTATAATATCTGAAAATGATTTTATGAACAAATTAAGTCTTTATTAACACATTATGTGTTGAGCACCAAAAACTGTTAATAGCAGTAGTAGTAATAAATATAAAAACATAAAAAGTAATCGTTCACTAATCATGAACTCATTCATTCATTCATTCATTCATTCATTCATTTCCATTCCCGCTTATTCCCTTTCGGGGTCACGGGGGTCTGCCGGTGCCTATCTCCGGCACACATTGGGCGAGAGGCGGGGGTACACCCTGGACAGTTCGCCAGTCCATCGCAGGGCAACATTCACACAGACACATGCACACCATTGATGGTGTCATTGATGATGAACGGGTTACGCTCGGAAAACCACAAGAATGATGCGCATGCGCCAATGAACGAATCCCTCTCCAACACGACTCGTTCATGCGGAGTCACATTAAAGATTCGTTCAAAAAGAACGAATCGTTCTTGAACGACACATCACTAGTTCCTACGGAGTCACATTAAAGATTCGTTCAAAAAGAATGAATCGTTCTTGAACGACACATCACTAATTTAAAAGGAAAAACAAAGTAGCGATTGTTCGAGAAAACGCATTGAAGATATAGACTGGTGTGAAAGTAAATTTCTGACAAAAAGTACTAAATTGCAGTGATTTGAGAGATAGTTATTGTTCATTTACACCACTGACCTTAATTGACTGCGCTGCGGTCAATTTTGGATAATGTATTTTCATTGTTATATGTTTTTAAATGTTTTTTGGACACTTCCGAGTTTAAATGCAGGATTTCACTTATAACCGCGTTACACTGATTGACACCTATTACGGGCCTGTACGGTAAAGGTTCAGTATTTAAAAATAAACAAATTACCGTACGTCACGGTAGTTTTGACAACGACATTTGCTTCACAACATCAAAACAAACCGTCTCTCTCTCGTCGTCATCGAGCTATTGTTGATTTATTGAACATTTCTATCGTTATAATGTCACGCTTTCGACGATACAAATACGCCACTTCACTCCCTACATGGAGTCCATTTATGCCACGGCCCCCACCACCTCGCAGCCCGTCGAGCAAAGTAAGTGTAAGTATGGGCTCTGTCGTGCTTTATATTATGTATGTGTGTTTTGTTTTTCTCTTTTACAGTAGTTCCTTTTCTCAATTTCTGTTTCATTAAAATGTTGTCTCATTTCAGGACTGCCATGAGTCCAGCCGGGGTCACACCGTTAAAGCGCCGATCCCTCGTCACATCCCAACAGGATTTGGAGGTACTGTATTTGCTCAAACAAATGTCTTTTATATTCAGACATGTTATTCTTTGACAATGACACAGAACATCCAGAAAAAAAAGTGGCCGGTGAGTGGATATCCCAATGCTTTATACCGCTTTCCTGTCTCATTTTTAAAAACAAGCATCACATCTAGGATGGACAGAATGCATTTATTTAAAGTAAAACATTAAAGGCAAACTTCATTATATATTTAAATTAGTAAATGTGATGGATTAGTACATTTTTGCCTGTTTCTGGATTAGTGAAGCCATCTAGCCAAAAGGCACCAGCCACCACTGCAATAAACCTTTCATTAAAGTTACAGACCAATAATTTCTTTGTTTGTGAACAAACATTCACAATCAACATACATTTCTTTATGAACACCATATTCATTCAAGACTGTTGTGATGTTTTACCAAAGGGCATTTACAACCAATCCCTGGCATCCTGTCCAGAAAGGCGGAGAAAGAACATCTTTTCACTGAAGTAAGTACACATTTTAATAAAGTTGTTCCCAATAGACATAAATTATTCTTTATAAACTTTACTTTTAATCCTACATTCATCCAGATCATATTTTTCATGTACTGTGTTTATAGAACCAGCAGCAGCTCTCCAGCAGACCCAGGCTGCCCCCTCTGTTAAAACCTCTGGCAGCAAAAGGTACGGATTAAAACTCAAAATTTTATTGTTTGAATACAATACAAATGCAAAAGTATAACATTGTAAAATGCTTAATCAAACGTCTTAGAAACTACTGTTAGTTGTGGTTTAAAAAAAATAGGTGTTTTTGTCTCATCCATGCAACGTTTACTTTTATTGTTGTAAATGGAAAGAGATTAATACATTTGACCCTTTATAGGAAATAAATCAGCTATTAATATATTCATTCATTTATTTTATTCATGGGAACCTTGTTAAGTAAAGATTATTGTGATGTTTTACAGAAGGACATGTGTGGCCAATTGCTGCGAAGATCCCTGCCATTTGAGAAAAGACTAAGAAAGGACAACTTTTTGGTGAAGTAAGTGATTTTTTTTAAAGATAATTTTTGAGGGGGTTTTGCCTTTATTTAGAATTAACAGGACCGTAGGGACAGTAGAGAAAAGGGAAACATGAAGAATTCAACCATGACCTGCCCAACTGCATATACGACCGGCGCAATGTCCACTACACCACGGCTAGACATTCACTATGTTTTAAACACTATACATTTAAAATAAACTTGTATTCTTTGTTCCCTTACAGTCGAGAACGCAGACGAATGTCGAGTTCTTCGACTATGGGGACTTACCGAACCTGGGAGGTGGTACCGAGTTTTAACGGGCAAATTAATTGATTTGCGAGTGTAGATGATTAGCAATCAGCCGCTCTATAAGAGGAGCACTTGCTCTACACTCATTCTGCTTTCTTCCTCGGAGCGAATGGTGGTGCCATCCTCTGAATTTCGACGCTTTTCTGAGCTGAAATATCTTAAGGCTGCTTACCTCGCGAACGGTGTTGTTTGTGCTTGCCCAGAAAGCCGACCACCAAAACCGCTGCGCCTTCTGATTCCAGCGAGTCTGTCAGTCTTTCACATTTACCGAACTCGTCCTTTTTCACGACGATGGGTAAAATATGTGTTTCTCCTGGCTGCGGTGGGTTCATCTCATCGAAGGACGGACACGAGAAATGCGTAGAGTGTTTGGGCTTCAAACACGCCTGCGCTGCTCTCGTGAGGCGAGAGTGCGTGCACTGCAACACTCTCCCTAATCGCACTCTAAGGTACAGGAGGTCCTTTTTCGAGGAAGCGGGCACCGGAACTTCGGCTTCGGTTGCCCCGCTTAACCGATCTAGCTCCTCCGAGGCCTTAGATGACGGCGCCGCGGCAATGACGTCAGGAAACCCCTCGCGTCACCCGCGCGCGCCGGATGTGCGCTCCGTCCGGTCTGCTGGGCTCGATGTTGCTCCGGCTTCACCGATGTCCCAGTATGACCCTATAGATGATCTGCTGTCCATCGCAGCATCGGAAGGGGCGCCTTCTTCCGCGTCCTCCGACTCCGTTCTGCCGCCCTCCGGGGTTGCAGCGGAGGCGGGGCCGGAAGTAGCGGCGATGCTCTCCAAGGCCGCGGCGGCGATCGGTTTAGAGGTGCCCCCACCTTCTGAATCGGCGCCGTCGCGGTTGGACGACTGGTACTATGGCAAGCGCCGGGATGTTCCCCGCGCACCGCCCGTACCTTTCTTCCCGGAGGTGCATGAGGAGATTACAAAAGCCTGGCAGGCTCCCCTGTCTGCAAGGGTTCGTACCTCCTCCCCTTTCACCACTTTGGCGCAAGCCGCAGCTAGGGGGTATCTGGCGCCTCCGCGGGTGGAGCAGGCTGTCGCGGTGCATCTGTGCCCCTACAGCCCTGCCGCTTGGCGGTCGCGTCCGGGTATTCCCTCCAAAGCCGGGAAGTTCTCGTCAGCCCTGATGACGAAGGCCTACTCGGCTGCGGGTCAAGCTGCGGCTGCACTGCATGCTATGGCGACCTTCCAGGTCTACCAGGCCAAGGTCCTCCGTGACATGCACCAGAGTGTTGGCGACCCCGAGTCTTTCCAAGACTTGCGCTCGGCTACGGACCTCGCCCTTCGGGCCACGAAGTCTGCAGCCCAGAGCATTGGTCGCACGATGTCCACCTTAGTGGTCCAGGAACGCCATCTGTGGCTGGAACAGGCGTCGATGCAAACTGAGGACCGTAACAGGTTCCTCGACGCGCCTGTGACACCCGATGGCCTCTTCGGCGTCGCCGTGGATGACTTTGCGTTGAAGGTCTCCACGATCAGGCAGCAGGCGGAGGGTCTGGGCGAGCTGATGGTTCCGCGCCGTAACAAGCGCGGTCCCGAGACGCTCGGTGAGACACCCTCTCCGCCTGCTAGACGCCAGAGAGAGTGCCCCCCGCCACGGTCTAAGACTTCGGCCAGGCGCCCGAGAAAGACCCCTGCACGGCGGCGCGCACAGTCATCCTCAGAGGGTTCTCGGAAGCAGACGAGAGCTTCTTCCCGTAAGAAGCGCCCCTGAGGATGACGACTTGGGAAGATGTAAGATCTTTCAGGGTCTCAACATCGACCCGACTCCCTCTGGAGGGGGGGGAGGCCACCACACGCACCTCGCTGCCGACCTTCGGGTTGGCGGCACCTACCGTGTTAAAGAACGATCAAACATCTCCCCCAAGAATAACGGCCTCGCATGCCCTCACGTCGGGGATACCTTTTCCTCATACTTTGACGAAGACCCCGACACCGGCGCGAGCTCCGTTGGCCCGGTCGGTGGACATGGCGGCAGTAGCCCCCACAGTGCCACCCACCAGTACCCAGGGCCCCGCCCTGGTGATTCCGCCCCAAGACCCGCATCCGTGCGGCCCCGCCTTCATCGGCCCGTCCGTTGCAGGACCACTGACACATTACCTGGGAGCCTGGCGGAAGCTTCCCGGGGTCAGTTCTTGGGTCCTCCGGACAATCCGGCTGGGTTATACGATTCAGTTCGTAAAACCCCCCAGGTTTCGAGGAGTTCTAGAGACCCCTGTACCACGGTCAGGCGCCTCACTCCTGCGAGAGGAGATCGATGCCCTTTTGAACAAAGGAGCAATCGAGCCGGTCCCTCCAGCCGATGTGGAAGCAGGCTTTTACAGCCCTTACTTCCTAGTACCCAAGAGGTCGGGCGGGTTGCGACCAATCTTGGACCTGAGGCGTCTAAATCGGTGCCTGGCCAAGCACCGATTCAAGATGCTGACGGTCCGCGGCCTTCTGCCGTGCGTCCGTCCTGGGGATTGGTTCGCTACTATAGACCTGAAGGACGCGTACTTTCACGTGGCCGTGGCGCGTCGTCACAGACCCTATCTAAGGTTCTGTTTCGAGGGTCACGCCTACCAGTACAGAGTCCTGCCCTTCGGCCTTGCCCTCTCCCCGCGCACCTTCACGAAGGTGGTCCGGGCTGCTCTTGCCCCGCTACGCCGGGCAGGCACACGGATCCTGGACTACCTGGACGACTGGCTCCTAGTAGCCGAGTCCAGGGACCAGTTGATCACCCAGAGGGATATGGTCTTGGCGCACGTGTCGCGCCTGGGGTTTCAGGTCAACCGAGAAAAGAGTCAATTCACTCCGGTGCAAAAAACTACTTTTCTCGGTATGGAGCTGGACTCCGTGAACATGAGGGCACTGCTCACGGCAGAGCGCGCCCGAGCCCTGCTGTCTGCGCTAGACCACGTGTCTCAGCGACGAGCGGTCCCACTGAAACGGTTTCAGAGGCTCCTGGGGCATATGGCAGCAGCAGCCCCGGTGATTCCACTCGGGCTCCTGCATATGCGACCGCTTCAGCACTGGCTTCGTTCACGGGTTCCGAGTTGGGCATGGCGCAGAGGGCGTCTCCGGGTGTGCGTGACACCCCGCTGCCTCTCGTCCCTCAAGGCCTGGAGGTGTGTGACATTCCTGCGAGCAGGAGTCCGCGTGGGCGGGACTCCTCACCGCGTGGTAGTCACCACAGACGCCTCCCCTACAGGCTGGGGCGCCGTGTGTGGTTCCCATCGAGAGTCCGGTTCCTGGACCCGACACCAATCTCGATGGCACATAAACCGTCTCGAGCTAGCTGCAGTGACCTTAGCGGTGCAGCGCTTCAGAGCGCTCCTGCTACAGCGTCACGTGCTTGTCAGGACGGACAGCACGACGGTGGTTGCGTATATCAACTCCCAAGGGGGACGCTCCCACCACCTGCACTACCTCGCCCAAGGACTGCTCCGGTGGAGTCAGAGCAGACTGTTGTCGCTCAAAGCCGTTCACATCCCCGGCGCTCAGAACAAGACCGCGGATGCGCTGTCGAGGTTCGAGCCAACCGCAGGGGAATGGCGTCTCCACCCCCTGGCCGTCCAGCAGATATGGGACAAGTTCGGGGAGGCCCACATAGATCTGTTTGCCTCCCAAGAGAACGCCCACTGCCAGCTATTTTATTCCCTATCCCTGGCTCCTCTCGGGATAGACGCGCTGGCTCATCGCTGGCCCAGGAAGAAACGCCTGTACGCGTTTCCCCCAGTGAGCCTACTACCGCACGTTCTGTGCAAGGCCCGGGAGGACGAGCTCGAACTGCTTCTCGTTGCGCCCATGTGGCCCAACAAAGCTTGGTTCGGAGAACTGATGTCGCTCGTGACAGTCCCTCCCTGGCCGATCCCCCTGAGACCGGATCTCCTTACTCAGGGGGGGGATTCAGGCACCCGCGGCCGGATTTATGGGCCCTACATGTATGGCATATCCGGCCTCGGTGGACCCCCAGCCCTTACCAGCGGCAGTGGTAAGGACTCTCGAGCACGCTTTAGCGCCCTCTACAAGAGCTTGCTATGCGGGTAAGTGGGGTCGGTTTGTCGGTTGGTGTGCTTCCCAGCGGGAAGACCCCAGGACGTGTCCTATCAGAGTCGTGCTGACCTTCCTCCAGGAGGGGTTTGATCGGGGACTGTCCCCTTCATCCCTGAAGGTCTACGCAGCAGCGATTTCCTTCTTCCACCTTAGGGTCGAAGGGAAATCGATCGGCAGCCACGATCTGATGCTGAGATTTCTCCAAGGGGGCAGACGGCTCCGTCCTTCTAGGCCCCCCTCTGTTCCCTCTTGGGACCTCTCCATCGCCCTGAGAGGGCTGAGGATGTCCCCTTTCGAGCCTTTGGCCTTGACAGATATTCGAGCCCTCTCCCTGAAGATGGCTCTTCTGTTGGCCTTAGCGTCCCTCAAGAGGGTTGGAGATCTCCAGGCTCTGTCCGCAGACAAAACCTGCCTGGAATTCGGCCCTGAGGACTCCCTGGTACGTATCAGGCCCAGGCCCGGATTTATCCCCAAGGTCCCGTCTCTTCCCCTGCGGGATTAGACGGTGACCCTGCAGGCTCTGCCCCGGGAGGAGGCAGACCCAGCCCAGGGTACACTCTGTCCGGTTCGCGCCCTTCGGCTCTACTTGGACAGAACCCGGGAGTTTCGTATCTCCCAGCAGCTCTTCATTTGTTTTGCGGGACAGCGCAAGGGGTACGCTGTCTCCAAGCAGCGGTTAGCAGGTTGGATTGTGGAGGCTATCCAGCTGGCTTACCAGGCGAGTGATGTACCCTGCCCTCTAAAGAAGCTGAGGGCGCACTCCACCCGCGGCATCGCCGCCTCGTGGGCCTTAGCCAAGGGGGTCTCACTCACCGACTTCTGTAGAGCTACGGGCTGGTCGACACCCCTGACCTTCATCAGGCACTATTGCCTTGATTTAGGTGCCGTGCCTTCGGTGGTGCTGAGTGGTGGCAGCTAACCCGTCGGCACAGGTAGGGGATGACCCATGGACGCACATTCCCATGGGTCCGTCGAACATCCTATTCCCTCATCCCAAACTCCAACGAAGATGAGGGCTCTGGTCCGGAGCTGACTTCGGTCAACCCCGGATTTGGATGTGCTGCGCCTGCAGACCATTTGTTATTCACGACTCCCTAACGGTGGTTCGGTGAACTCCCTCTTTCATGACCCCCTAACGGTGGTTTCAGTGAACTCTATCCTCCCCCCACACGGCACCTGACTGGGCGGAGCAGTCAGTTTTGCTAGGTTCTAGTAGTGAAGGTTTTGCCTTTGTGCCTGACCCCTACAGAACTCGGGTCCGGACTTCGGGCCCCCCCCCTTGTGGGTGGCCCAGTCTGTGTATTCTCTACATACCCCCTTTTCAGGCTGAGTTGTAGTACCCCGTTCCGTTCTTCCCCCCTCCTTGGGTGCAGAACGATGCTTTCGTCTTCCCCCGCCCGTGTTGGCCGGAGAGACATGAATTCGCTGTTAGCCCTTTTCAGGTCTTGATGCGATCTCCGCGCGCCTCTGTTCCACATCAGAGGCGCCTCCTTCTGGTCGCCCTGCTGTACAGCAACCGCGACTACCCCGCAATAGATTTATTCCGGGCTAAGGGGCAGAAGGAGACTCCCAGTCTTACACCTGGCTGTACCTAACCTTAACAGTTTAGAGTCAGACTGACTGGATGGACTTGAGGCATGGCGTTATGGGTAGAAGTTCCCCATAGTCGAAGAACTCGACATTCGTCTGCGTTCTCGACTGTAAGGGAACGTCTAGGTTACCTTAAGTAACCCCCGTTCCCTAAAGGAGGGAACGCAGACCTTCCCTTGCCATGCTGCCGCCCAAGTCGCTGAATCCGAGGCGCCGAGAGGTAAGTGGGTTCGGCTCCTCGGAAGAAGCAGAATGAGTGTAGAGCAAGCGCTCCTCTTATAGAGCGGCTGATTGCTAATCATCTACACTCGCAAATCAATGAATTTGCCCGTTAAAACTCGGTACCACCTCCCAGGTTCGGTAAGTCCCCATAGTCGAAGAACTCGACATTCGTCTGCGTTCCCTCCTTTAGGGAACGGGGGTTACGTAAGGTAACCTAGACGTTTTTTTAGAAGAGGATGTGCGGAGCAGAATTCAGGAGACCTTCAACTCCAACTGTAGCCATCAAGGTAAGATGCTCTAAAATAGTTTTATTGAAAGACTGTGATATAAATGTTAAGGTTTATTATTCAGATTACAAGTTCACTAATCAGCCTCTATATTCTCAGCCACTATATTGTTCCATGCGGGACTTTGGGGGAGCTTTCTTGAATGAATGTCGATGCCTAAAGTGTTACTATCTGTTTAAAATGTAGTATATTGTATTGTTTGTGTACACTGAAGTCATATAGATTAATTCAATGATGATTTGCTGCCTATCCAGACTGTTTGATGAAGGCTTGCTGATGTGTTATTTTGGAGAAACCAAAACACTCAAATAGTTTAAACTCAAATTGTTGTAAGGGTTTCATGATGTTGAAATGGAGCATTACGAAATCTGAATTGCGTAACTTTACAAAAAGTAATTTCTATAAGTAGGTCAATTGGGTGTGGGGGCTGTTTGGTCAATTCGAAAGTAAACACCAGAAAACTTATTTTTTCACATGCTCCACTATTAACACATTATTTCTGTGACGTTCATGTCTCCATCAGGTGATGGTTGGAAATGTAGTCCTTGCTGGAAGCGTTTTCTCCCAATAGTGTGAACAAGTTTCCTGATTTCATCACGGAAGGGTCTTGGAAAGCTCACGCTATTGAGGAGGTAAATTTCTCTTGTGATTTTACATATTACAGATCAAAGGGGTCATGGTACATTTCACTAAGGTGTGAAATGTTGTATACAATGTCCAAAACTGCAAGAAATCTACAAGGCTTGAAAAACTACATTTCTTTCATAATGAGGTAAGAGCGAGGCCAAGGCAACTGGAGCTGGGAAGGACATAGGGCAATAACAGAATCACAAAATTACAGATTTACTGAAACAGGAAGTGCAATGACTATAGCTTGGCATCCATGAATAATCAGAACCACATAAAATATTCATTTTACTGTATTTTAATCTTTTATCCACAAAGAAATATAGACTTGAGCTTAAATAAGACACGTTTGGTGCATACCTGTAGTACTCTAGGTTTCCCCATACTAACTGTTTTACCCATTTTGGAGCACAAAAACTATCAAGAAATAACTATTTGTGTAATTATATGGAAAACATGTCTACCACTGTCCATCGGCACCAGAATATTGAAATATGATTGGCTGATGTGTCCCTTTGGTGTGTGGTGCAGCAACACGTCATTTAAACTTCTCCCTTTTCCGTATCGATGAAAACTCTTTTTAAAATAATTTCCAACACGTTAGCCATGGTTTTCTTGTTCCTTAAAGTCTTGAATGTCGAAGTATCAAACACATGTTGGTTTCTCGCTTGTTTATTTGGTAAAGAAGTAAATCTAATGTACGAAACCGTAGTCACTCATTGGCTGATCCACCTGTCAATCTGCAAATACAGACCTTTAATTGGCTAGCCGTCTTGTTCTTCTCCTCCAATCCATCTATGATTACCTGGATCCTCCCCTAATCAGACACCTGCAATGGATCAGTGACTGCAGATAAACTCCATGCTCACACTGCAGTTCATGTTCCCACGTGTTGTTGCTTCTCTACAGGCCTCTATTTGGACGATCTGTGTTCATGGTTCTTCCACCAGTATTGTTCAGCAGAGGGCTCAAGTAGCACCCCTTTTTCACTATACCAAATAAACAGATCAGAAGATTTATGTCTGGAACTCGCTGATTTGGTAGTCGTCCAAACCACCACTGCAGTAACTCCAAACCATCCAAAACAAGTCTCCGCCTCTACATCTATAATAACTGAATCAAAGTAATTGTTTGTTTCTATCAATTGCCCTACATTTGACAAAAGGCACCTAGAGCACCACCAATCAGAACTTTGGCCTCTAGCCTACAACATAAGAGTAATTAAATCTCCCATGTGTGTGAAATGCTTCACATTAGACAAAACATTATATTCCTGAACCCATAATCATTTGATTTTGATGATCGCATTCATGTGTTGTTTTAAGAGAACCATAATAATACAAGATTATGTTTTTTCTGTCCAGGAGTATCTTTCCAACCATCACCTCAGCCTGGAAATCCCTGCTTCTACTTATCTACTGATATTGGACATCTTTGGGGAAAGTTTAGCCTGGTCTGAGTGTCCCAAGGTTCAGTTACTGACCTCCAGCTGTCCTTCCACTCTAGGGTGCTCATGGCATGGTTCAGATTTCTGGCATCTTTGCTCATGGATGAGCATTATCATTGGAATCCTTCCTCACTAAAGAAGCACGGTTCCAATTCTAGGAAAAGGAAAACTGCCCTGTCTTCTGACCTACCTTAAACTGCGTACAACTTCACCAGACATTGCTGTCAGGGCAGTGTAACCCTGCGTCAAGCAAAAGATTCACCTGCTGAACCTTGAGGGAACGTGGACATTGATGAGGTCATCGAAATCTGACAAGGGCAAGCCTGATGCACTAGATTTTCACACCGCTCTGGAAGGCAAATCAGCCCCATGGGAATGTGCCATTCAAACTTCTTTGAAATCGACAGGGTTGCTGGATGTGGGTTCCGTTGATGCTGTCTGGGCCATTCCGCTGGTAGTCTTTGGTGATTGTCGTAATACTGGTCCGGTGTCGTGAGCCTATCACGGGTGATCTATCATGGGCTTCCACTCTATTGCTAGAGACGTTAAAGTGCATGACACAAAGTTAACATTCTCTCCTCTCTCCCTGTCCTTGATAGGCATCAGCTGGCAATGCTGATCGCTGCGCATTTCTTTTCACAATGCTCCTTAAAGTTGAGTATAATACTGAACAAAAATAGGCATCTAATCAAAACTGTCTTCCGGGTAAGCCAGTGAGAATAATCATCATACACACACTTTGAGACATAAATTCATGAATTGTTTGCCCTGGCGGCTGTGATGCATGGATGCAGGCTGAACTTGAGTTTCACTGGCTTGTGCGCATTCATCAGTGCTTGTAATTTGTGTTCATGACTGTTTTGAATCCTCACTTGTGTGAAAATCAGTTGTGATGTACCGGTAATTGTATTGTAAATGTAAAATACTTTATTTTTTCATTCATTGTGTTTTATTTTAACATATTATATTGTGTTTTTAAATGTATTGAATTGTATCTTGTTTGTGGTTGCTCTTAATCAACAATTAAAAAACTTTGCTCAAAGTTTGCTTTCAATGTTATTTTTTTTGTTTTTTTATACTATTTATGTGTTCTGTAGATCAGGCATGTCCTCAGTTTACCATATGAACAACAATTACGGTTCTCTGTATAGTTTAAACTCAGTTGAAAATTCAGTTGGAACCACTTAAACCTCTTTATAGTTTATTTGGGGAAAAAAATGTAGAAATCACTCATTTTGATATCTGTTAATCCCAGCTATTGTAGCCACCAGATTAAAAAAAATCTCTGGATGGTTGAGATTAGGGTTTCAAAGACTAAATTCATAAACTCACTGGGATAAGCATAAAACTATACCAGGGTGACTGTACGCCTCTTTGTGTACAGTAATGTCCCGTGTAGCTCCCCACATGAATTGGAATTGCTATTGCGGGTTTTTCTTCCAGGAGCTCCGGTTTTCTATTTCAACTCTGCAAACTTACATATTATGTTTGATCTTTAAATTCTAGTTCTATGTGTTTTTCCATATTTCCATTGAATCAAACTGTGGAGATGTGAGTTTATTCATCGTAATTATTCTGAGGACCATGCAATTAATTAGAGGAATTAATTAAAAAGGTTGTTTGGTTTTTAAATAGACAGCACTACTTCAAATCCCTAATGTTGGATAATGTTCACTACATCTAGAGTTTCATACGATCTAAACTAGATACACAGTCTTTGTAGTTATACAGTTAGTTAATACAACACTGTATAAAGTGTATGAAGAAAGTTACAGATTTTATTACACTTTAGTTTCAAAGCTAATCTACGGAGTTTTTGTAAGTCCCATTGCCAACAGTGCTGAGAACTGAAGTAATAAAGAGAAAATTTTGGTTGACTGGGTGTTTTAGGATGCAACACATTTCCCAGTCAAATGAGAGAAGATATCAAACTAACAGAAGAGGGCAGAGAATACATGCAAATGATGTGTGTGTGTTTGGGGGGCGGGTCTTATAAATTAGAATGACTAATTTATTTAAACACACCTGTAGTTAGGCAGGAGGTCTCAGCAGATCACCAAATATTTAATGAAAATATTACAGGATCAATGTCCCTCGAAGGTAAATTTCTCGTACCTTCAAGAGTTTTACGACTAGCCTCTTTGCTTCTTATTCCAAACAAACCCCTGTTCCCAATAGTTGCTGCCTGCTCTCTAATACCAATACAATGATTTACCCATTCAATGATGAACCCTACACTTAATTAGCAGTGTCCTGACAAATCCCTTGGCACTATAAATCATATTAAAGGCATTCTTAGAAAGTACCATATTCAAATTAAACTGAGCACTTCTGAGAGCAGGCTTTTAGAGCTGAATATTCAGCCAAAGACACTTGATTCTGTCCATTAAAAACTATCCACACACACACCACTGGGGCTATTCAGTACAGCGCTCCTCCTGTTGAGCTTCAAGTGTAACTTTTTCATCAGGGAACAATCAGGCTTCCAGAACTGGAGGATTCCGCTGTTGACATCATCATTTCGTGCCCATGGCTCATTGAACAACATCCAAAATAAAGTGCTGAGGAGTTACTAAACAGAGTAATAAATGCACTGTGAAAAGTGTTACAGATTATATTCTCCCTTAAATCTGTAGAAACCATACCCTCCAACGATCTATAACCACAACACAAAAAAGATAAAACCGACAGTGAAATCTAAAAATAAAAAAAAAACACAGAAAAGTAGCAAAGTGCTTCAGATGAAATGAATGACTCCAGCGGACTCCAGAAAGCTGGAGGTTGCCCTCCGGGATTACCAAGCATTCGAGGTAAGACCTCAACAGGATTTTGGAGGGTCCTGCATTGTCTCCTGGAAGTTGGGAAATACATTCTTACAATTAGTGTATTTTAGGGAAAGAAATTAGGTCCTCGCACATGGCCTTTCAGGAGGTTGTTGTGAATTTTCAGGTTGAATAAAAAAAACTCATTAATTTGCACTAAAGGCTATTTTTTTATTGCCATTTAATTTTGATGCATGCTAGTTTTTAATAATTTCTTAATTTACTTTTACACAACAGAAATACGTAAAAAATAAGGAGGTGAAGTTCATGTATTTTCATTAAACAGGAAAAATATATACATATGTATTCAGATTTTCGCGGAATATGTACTTCTCTGTAATAAGACAAGCACGTTTGTTTAAACGATACCAGTCACAATCATCAACTTTAAAAAAGAATTTATTCTGTAGAGAAAGAAACTACCCAGCGTTTGTTAAAAGGTTGTGCTTCAGTTTAATCTGTGCTTCGTTAGGTTCATGTTTTACGTGTTTATTACATGTTATAGGCAAGAACTAATGATTTACATAAATAAGTTCAGCCAATCAGGTTTTCTGATATCCAGGGGGCGGGCTAAATATTTGCTCTTTGATTGGACGACTCCGCTGTCAACAACCGCTTACAAAAGTGCCGCTGTTTAGCCTCATTAACTAGTCAATCAAACAGCTCCCGTTCCCGACCCGCGAGATGGCGGCGCAAGTTCCAGCGTCCTCCGTCCAGCGCAAGCCCGTACAAAACACTACTTTCTGTGTTACGATAAACAACTTTCCTGATTTTTCCTCTTTAAAGTGCATTACTAACGAGCGAGTTTCATAAAGTGTGGGCAAAAGAAGGGCGATGTTAAGTTTCATAATGGGAAACAGTGCCTTTAAAACTTTATCGTTTTTGGATTCTCTATGCCTTTTCAGAATAAAGGAATCCATACCAAACAGAATCAGACCAGGACAAATCAAAACAAGGAACATGCAAACTCCCAGAAACATCTTCTGAGAGACAAAAGTGCCTATCTCTAAGTCCTGGATGAGAGTAAGTAACTAGTTACACATCAAGAGTTTTCCAGCTCAGGATCGGGATGCTGCTCTGAGATATCTGCCTGATGGTCCAAGTCTCCTCAGAACATCTTCTCGATGAACGAGCGACACAGACTCGCTGCAGAGGCGCTTGTGGGTCTCCTCCTCACTTTCTGCAGTTAAGTGAAATGTAAAAGCCAGTGATTAAAATCTTTCATACGATTATAAATAAACAGATATGAAGCACATGGAGAACTTGGAATTTAGCAGATTGCTCTTGTTTGCATTCAGTACGTACACACATTAATGGGGTTGGTCATGAACACAGCTCAGGGAGCAACGGCAAAACCAAGCTGGTGATGCCAGGCATCAGGAATCTGACACAGCTCGCAGCATGTTCATGGTGGCCATCGGCACATCTCCGTGTAGGACCCAGCTTCACCTGGCGCTGGGGGTGAAACGGCCGATCACACATCCCTCACCGGCACCAGAGATCAGCTGCTCGTGGGTAGACAAGGTTCTGAGGGAAACACAATAGGTCTAGACGATGGGTTGAGATATACAGTAGTAGATGATGGGGAGCACATGACTTCTGAGTTTAGCCCTAAAACAGTCATTACCAGCCTTGCTGTGTGAGTGCAGGTAACCGGGCAGGGGGGGCACGTTCCTCCGAAGGCTGGTTTGAACGCACCAGTAGAAATGTGTCTGGTGCTACTGTGATGCCCATTGCCTGCAAGACGTCCACAGACTGAGAGGCAGATTCTCATTGTCTGTCTCCTCACTGCCTCTGGGATGCTCCAATCCTCCCCAGCCCCTTTTACTGCACACCACAATCAGATACACTTGGTAATATGAGGCAATTTCAAAGCTGGACAGTGTTCCACACACACGAGATTTCCTGTTAAGGAAGACATCGTCATGGTTTCAGAGCTCCGCAACAAGTCTGGCTTGCACACGCCCCACTCAGTTTTGCCCTAAAAAAAAGTCAGCTCTATTCTGTGTAGCTGTTCCCATCAAATTTCTCATCTAGTTTTTTTAGGGGAAAATTGAGCCATCGAGAATCACACAAAATAAACTTGAACAAAGAAAAAAAAACTACTGAAGTTTGTTCACTTTAAAGGTATCTTTTGAAAATCATTACAACTTCTTCTTCTTTTCCTTTCGGCTGTTCCCAGTTTAGGGGTCGCCACAGCGAATCATCCTTTTCCACCTAACTCTGTCCTCAGTATCCTCTACTCTTGCACCAACTACCTTCATGTCCTCTTTCAGCACATCCATATATCTTGTCTTTGGTCTTCCTCTTGACCTCTTGCCTGGCATCTCCATCTCCAACATCCTTCTACCAATATAACCACTATCCCTCCTCTGCACATGTCCAAACCATCTCAACCTGGCCTCTCTGACTTTGTCTCCAAAACAACCAACCTGAGCTGTCCCTCTGATGTGCTCATTCCTAATCTTGTCCATCCTCGTCACTCCTAAACTGAACCTCAACATCCTCATCTCTGCTACTTCCATCTCTGTCTCTTGTCTCTTCCTCACTGCCACAGTCTCTAACCCATACATCATGGCTGGTCTCACTACTGTTCTGTACACCTTTCCTTTGATTCTTGCTGACACTCTTCTGTCACACAACACCCCTGACACTTTTCTCCACCCACTCCAACCTGCCTGCACTCGTCTCTTCACCTCTTTTCCACACTCCCCGTCACACTGGACTGTTGACCCCAAATACCTAAACTCCTGCACCTTCTTGACCTCAGCCCCCTGTAACCTCACTGTTCTATTTCCCTCCCTCTCGTTCAAACACATGTATTCTGTCTTGCTGCGACTGACTTTCATTCCTCTTCTTTCTAGAGCTGACCTCCAACTTTCCAGGTTTTCCTCCACCTGCTCTCTGCTCTCACTACAAATCACAATGTCATCTGCAAACATCATTGTCCACGGAGATTCCTGCCTGACCTCATCTGTCAACCTGTCGATCACCATAGCAAATAAGAAGGGACTCAAAGCTGATCCTTGATGTAGCCCCACCTCCACTTTGAACTCCTTTGTCTGACCTACAGCACATCTCACTGCTGTCTTACTTCTCTCATACATATCCTGGACTACTCTGACGTACTTCTCTGCCACTCCTGACCTCCTCATACAGGACCATAGCTCCTCTCTCGGCACCCTGTCATATGCTTTTTCTAAATCCACAAAGACGCAGTGCAGCTCCTTCTGACCATCTCTGTACTTCTCCATTAACAATCTCAGAGCAAAAATTGCATCAGTAGTGCTCTTCCTGTGCATGAAGCCATACTGCTGCTCACAAATATCCACTTCTCTTCTTATTGTGTGGCTCATCAACTTTATGCCTCTGTAGTTGTTACAACTCTGCACATCACCCTTGTTCTTAAAGATTGGTACTAGGACACTTCTCCTCCATTCCTCAGGCATCTTCTCACTCTCTAAAATCCTGTTGAATAACCTAGACAGGAACTCCACTGCTGTCTCTCCTAGACACTTCCACACCTCCACTGGTATGTCATCTGGACCAACAGCCTTTACTTTCTTCATTCTCCCCAGGGCCTTCCTCACCTCATCCTTTTTAATCTTTTCAACTTCCTGCTCTACAATATTCACATCTTCCTCCCTTCTTTCCCTTTCATTCTCCTCATTCATCAACTCCTCAAAATACTCCTTCCATCTTCTCAGCACACTCTCCTCACTTGTAAGCACCTTTCCATCTCTATCTTTAATCACCCTTATCTGTTGCACATCCTTCCCATCTCTGTCTCTCTGTCTCGCTAATCTATACAATTCCTTCTCGCCTTCCATTGTGTCTAACCTGGCATACAACTCATCATAGGCTTTCTGTTTGGCCTTTGCCACCTCCCTCTTCACTCTGCGCTGCGATTCCTTGTAGTCCTGTCTACTTTCTTCAGTCCTTTCAATGTCCCACTTCTTTTTAGCTAGCCTCTTCCTCTGGATGATGTCCTGTACTTCCTCATTCCACCACCATGTTTCCTTATCTTCTTTCCTCCTTCCAGCTGACACACCTAGCACCTTTCTTCCTGTCTCCCTGATCAATTCTGCTGTAGTTTCCCAGTCATCTGGAAGCTCTTCCTGACCACCCAAAGCCTGTCTCAGCTTCTGTCTGAATTCCTCACAATATTCTTCCTTTTTCAACTTCCACCACTTGGTCTTCTTTTCAATCTTTCCTCTTCTCTTCTTCCTGACCACCAGAAACATCCTACACATCACCATCCGATGCTGTCTGGCTACACTCTCTCCTACCACTACTTTACAGTCTCTGATCTCTCTCAGATTGGCTCGTCTACAAAGGATGTAGTCTACCTGCGTACTCCTACCTCCACTCTTGTAGGTAACTCTATGTTCCTCCCTCTTCTGGAAATAAGTATTAACTACAGCCATTTCCATCCTCTTGGCAAAGTCCACCACCATCTGTCCTTCTAGGTTCCTTTCCTTAACACCGAACCTGCCCATCACCTCCTCATCACCTCTGTTGCCCTCGCCAACATGCCCGTTGAAATCTGCTCCCACTACTACTCTCTCTCCTCTGGGAACACTCTCAATCACCTCATCTAACTCACTCCAAAATCTCTCCTTCTCTTCCAACTTACAGCCTACTTGTGGAGCATAACCACTCACTACATTCAACATCACCCCTTCAATTTCTAACTTCAAACTGATCACCCTGTCTGACACTCTTTTCACCTCTAAAACATTCCTCACAAACTCCTCCTTCAGGATCACTCCTACCCCATTTCTCTTCCTATCCACACCATAGTAAAACAGTTTGTATCCCCCTCCAATACTACGCGCTTTGCTACCCTTCCACCTGGTCTCCTGCACGCACAGAATATCTACCTTCCTTCTCTCCATCATGTCCGCCAGCTCCCTACCCTTCCCTGTCATTGTACCAACGTTAAGAGTCCCATTCTCAGATCTATACTCCTGCCTTTCCTCTTCTCTCTCTGTGTACGAATCCTTCTCCCTCCTCTCCTTCTTCGACAAACAGTAGTCCAATTTCCACCGGCACCCTGTAAGTCAACAGCACCGGAGGCGGTCGTTGTTAACCCGGGCCTCGACCGATCCGGTATGGAAATCGATTTGGTGACTCGCATATTTGGTTTTTGGCATTTTTTACGCCGGATGCCCTTCCTGAAGCAAACCCTCTCTATTTATCCGGGCTTGGGACCGGCACAGAAGTCACTGGCTTGCAACCCCTGTGGCTAGATTGAAAATCATTACAACCCTTTATGTAAATACCGTACTTTCTGAGGGAAGCGTTTTTAAAGTTCAGCTATTTTTTTTAAAAAAGCTTCTTTTTTGTCTATATTTAATTGAAACCAAATTTTAATCTCGTCAAGGCATTGACAGAAAGAGTTTATGGGGTTGTAGTCATTCTGGGTAGATTTGTGTGTCATCAGCATAACTGTGATATTTGGTTCCTTCTCATGATTTGACCCAGTGGAAGCATGTAAGCTTGACAAAGCGAATAAGAAAAAACAGGGACATGTTGTAAATGTGTCAAAAGATGTAAATTAGTCCTACTTCAGGATAATGACACAGCGCCCCTCGAATCTCTTGAATCAGCAGCGGTTCAGACTGTAATAGTTGAGTGTGGGATATGGAGGAATAGTCCAAACCAATCCATCTTGAGCCAGATATTCCAAGAACATTGAAATGAAAGGTGGACGTGTGGTGTTTACCTTTTTATCAAAGTCAATCCCAAATATAAAAGCTGCATGTAGCGATCATAGGGCTTAGTCTCTCAATGGCCAAATTTTACCATCTAAGTATGAGATGTGCAAAAGTAGGTTTTTACAGAAAATTGTCTTCCTGTTTATTTTGGGAAATCACTCCAATTGACTTTTTGTTGGTTTACCATTCCAGATGCCTCAAGATAAGACTGAGGGAGTTTGTAGACGAACAGATAAAATCTGTAGGAAGAGCTTGTCAAAGTATGACACAAGTAAAGGTGGCTTTTTTTAGGTTTTTTTTACAAAATAACTGACTTCCTGTTGATAAGCAATCCATATTACTTCTATGGGAATCTTGGTACACTATACGCTTAAAACACTTTCAGAACTCACTTTATGAACCCCAATCAATCGTAATTTTCACCAGTTCTGACGTGTCTGAATTTGGTGAAACAATAATAATAATATTTCATATTCTGGTTAATTACATTTTTTTTTATTTAAATGAATCATAAACACATTTGTGTGAAGAGAAATGTGTTCAAATGTTTCACACATGATAAGTCATTTTGCCCATTTCAACACAAATGGGGAACCAGGTAAAAGTTAAATAAAACATCCATAGCATTGTTTAGTAGCATTGTCATGAAGGGTGCCAGTAAAATAGTGTCTGGCATGCGCCTGCTTGTCCAATCTACAGCCAAACATCTTTTGGGGCATGCTGAACAATGTGAGTGTTCAAAGTCCTGTCATATTTCAGACACGTCCTACACTAAAAACACTCAACAAACACCGGGGTAAAATCAAGTGAGGGTATGCATGTTATAAAAACAAGATTAGAGATTTCAGAGAAATGGAAAGTGAGGTTGAGTGATGATACATCATCCGGATTTAAAAGAACGTCAGAACGTAGAATAAAACAAATTTTTCATACATTTTCAATATTTCATTTGAGAACAACTTTTCCCTCTTCTGCCAAATTATTTTCCTGCATTGAGTTGTTTCCACATCAGATACGGCTTTTTGGCTGCAACTCTTCCATTAAGACCACATCTGGCCAGACTTCTCCAGTAGATCAGTGAACCCGGGTCCCTAGTTTCTGCCTGGGGACATGAGTTTTTTTGCACTGCTGGTCAAACCGGAGGTTACAACATCAGCCCATTCAGCTCCGGTTACCTGTTATTGTAATGATAGTAAAGATACACAACTAAATCTGATTTAAACAATAAATAACAAAGTACTACCATCTGCTTTGATTAACTATTTTCTAAAGTATTATCTCAAGGAGGATTTTGTAACAACACTAACCGTTTTCATTGCAAATGCTTGATTCACCAATTATTTTGAATAATAAGAGAAATTGTGTTTTTTTCCCTCCCTAGAAATAACAAAATGATGTGTCAAACTGCTCCAAAATAAACAAAGTTGTAAACCTGTCCAAAAACAACATTGTTTTTCTTCTTTATCTGCTCGTGTTTTCTTTTTATATATTCCAGATTTATTATTACATTATTTTGTTGTTTTCTAATAAGGATGTTTATTGTCAAGCGTATCTGAAATGTAAAAATTAAATGATATCTGAAAATATCAAATACTACTATCAAACGCAATGCTTTAACACAGAACCACAGCGACCTCTAGTGATCTTCAGAAGGAAACGCAGAGACATCTGAAGGTCACCGCGCCGATCCTTCACATGAGGAAAGTGACTCCTTACAATCTAGCATCAATTCATTTCAGGAAGGACACTAAAATGCATTAAGGTAATAATAAGTGGGTTTAGCAAAATGGCTGTATAGACCGGGAGGAGGCGTCGTCACAGCGGCCATCTTGTTTGTAACTTTTTTTTTTATTGTTATTATTTGTGAACATGTTTTATAACAATTCTAACATATACAATAGACAAGGACGCTCGTACGGATACGATACCAATTAACAAATTGTTGAAAAGAAAATCTGTATACACATTAAAAGAATAACTAGAAAACTGTACATTTTGTAAGGCATATTCCTTTTAATTTTACAAGGATACAAACATAGACATTGCGTTGTAAATATTTTCAATTTTGTCCAGAGATGCTTTTTAATATATATAGTGAACTGTAAAAGGAATGGAGCTCCGCTCTAAACATTGTAAAAGAGGGTGTTTTGCTTTGCCATTTAACTTTGTGTAAGTGCGGAGCCCCTGGGGTCATGGCGGTAGAAAAAAAATTATGGTTAAAAAAAACCCAATCAGGGTGAGAAAAAAAGCAGGCTTGGCGAAAAAACTACCGTACGAGCCCCTAATGTTGCACAAACTTGAAACATCATCTTTTCTATCCACAACACCAAACAATATGTCTCCCACCTGCAATTGTGCCATTTTATTTATTTTAGTCCAATTGTAAAGTTCAATCCAAAATGGTTTAGTTTTGTTGCAATGAAAAAAAGTTGTTCCACAGTTCCAACAGAAACCACACGGCTCCACCTCAAAACCAAATCCTTTGTTTAGCGTCATTGCTGCTGGATAATAATTGTTTATGATTTTAAATTGCATTTCTTTTACTTTAGGGGAAAATTCATGTTTCTTCCATTTGTGAATAATTGCACCAAGTGTTGTCACCTTCTCACCCAGCTGCTTGGCGATGGTCTTGTAGCCCATTCCAGCCTTGTGTAGGTCCACAATCTTGTGCCTGACATCCTTGGAAAGCTCTTTGGTCTTGGCCATGGTGCAGCGTTTGGCATGTGGATTGATTGATTGATTGCTTCTGTCTTTTATACAGGTAAGCAGCGGAGAGGGCTGCCAATGTCAGCTCGTTACCTGTATAAGATCCACCTGGGAGCTAGAGATCTTGCTGATGGATAGGGGATCAAATACTTATTTCCTTCATGGAAATGCAGATTAATTTATAACTCTTTTTGAAATGCATTTTTCTGCATTTTTTTTTGTCATCGTTGTCTCTCACTGTTCAAATGGACCTACCATTGAAATTATAGACTGATCATTTCTTTGTTAGTGGGCACTTACAAAACTTACAGCTGGGGTTCAAATAGTTTTTTTCCCTCACTGTATCTGTATCTCAAATGCCCCCATGATAATTAGTACAGCCGCACAGTTTCCACATTCATAACAGGTAACTGTCAGTGAGGCTCTTTCACAAAGACAACAGAAGAGAATGCTGTTAACAAATTTTTCAGGGTAAATAGTATATTTAAAGGATAAATATTCAATGATGGTGCCTCCCATTTGGCGGTATGTTCTTAGGCCTCCTGAATAATGTCCTCCTGGTAGAAGTAATGTGCCTGATCCGCTGATCCCACCAGAAACCAGTTGTGACTATATATTTGCTCAAATGGAATCCTCTGCTCTGGATCACTACGCAGGCAAGACCACATCAGATGGCAGCACTCTGCAGACATCAACAAACAATTTAATAAACAATGAAACCCTAAAAACTCTCATTATTTAGAAATAAATCTCACCTTCTGAGAACATATACGTTGACCAGTCGTTCTCAATGTAGTACAGGTCATCAGGTGTTGGAAAACGTCCATGAAGAAGGATGAACATCAGAATTCCAAGTGAATACACTGTTGCTGGAAAGGCGTGGTACTCCTTCTTCTCAAAGTATTCTGGGGGACAGTAGGCTTTTGTGCCTGGAAGAAAGAGATTTATTTTTACATGTTTTACACCAAATTTAATAATAGACTGACTAGAAAAATAGACACTACACACCAGCAAAGGATGTGTATGCAGAATTCTTAATGAGGTCTCCACATCCGAAATCAATTAACTTGATTTGGAGTGTGCTCGGCTCCACGAGTAAGTTTTCCAGTTTAATATCTCTGTGGAAAACACCACGGAAGAAGCAAAAGTGGGCAGCACTAACGGCCTGCCACATGATCCACTGTGCCTCTCTCTCACTCAGGACACCTCTGAACCTCAGAAACGTATCCAGATCCATGCATGGCAGAGGGCGCTCCAGCACCATGATGTAATAGTCAGGGAAGTCCTCCCAGTCCAGTAGCTGGATTATATTTGGACAGTAGAGGCCTGAAGCTGCCATGATTGACAACCCTATCTCCTTTGGAACAGGATTGCGATGGTGAGCCTACAAAAAAAAGTGAAGGTTGAGAAGAGATATAAAATTATAAATCAGGAGATAACAAAGAGTTCTGCAAACTTACCACGTAGATGTATTCTGTATCAGGAGTCTTGTGGACAAATTTCAGAGCCACCTAATGAACAAAAAGAAAAAAATTAACAAAAGGTCTATTTGCTCCAAGTATTTCTGCATTTTCACACGAGAAATTCAGGCAGAACAATGAAAACATATTAACTTTTAATATTAACTTTTCTTCAGTGAAAAGACAATAATATAAATGAACTAAAATTACACCTTGAGTCCATCCTGACAGCGAACAGCAGCAAAAACAGAACCAAATCCTCCTGCTCCCAACTTCTCAAAGACTTGGTAACGGCTGAAAATGTTATCTATGCAATAAACCAAACAAATGGTCAGTTATTAGCAAATTTCAAGCTTCTAGTGAACGTTTTGGTTTTGGCAGAATATATTTGCAGCTTACCTGTGTGTGCCGCTGCTGGAATATCTGTGTCGGGGGAATAACCTGCAGCAGAACTCACAGATGATTCAATAAACTCCTCTTCTGCTGAAAACCATGAAGAGTCCTTCTCATCATCAGCTCTGGAAGTCACTGCAGAGTCTATCTCACTGATGATCCCAGAGTCACTGATGATCACTGAAGGGTCAGGGCTGATCACAGGTGAGGAGACCAAGCTACTGTCTCCTGACACCTGCAGCACTGGAGGATCAGTGGGATCTTTTGAAGAGGACGAATCAAGGAAAGGAAGCTCGGGATCCTGATGTTCTCTATGGCCCTCAACAATGTGGGAGGTTTTAGAATGACACGGTTGTTCTGGATCAACAAGAACTTCAACACTGAGGTCCTGCTTCAGATCTAAAGAAAGGGAGAGATACAAAGGACATGAGGATAAACAGAAAGTCGCTGCAGAGTCTATCTCACTGATGGTCCCAGAAGCACTGATGATCACTGAAGGGTTAGGGCTGATCACAGGTGAGGACTCAAGAACTGGAAGCTCGAGATCCTGATGTTCTCTATGGCCCTCAACAATGTGGGAGGCTTTAGAGAAACAGGGTTGTTCTGGACGTCCAAGAACTTCAACACTGAAATCCTGGTTCAGACCTAAAGAGTGGTGGAGACACAGGGAAGATGAGCATAAAAATTTGTTGTCCTTATTAAAAAGAGCTACATTTTGTCTTATCGCCATGACCAGTGCTTAATTTGTCCATGAGGAGGTCCTGTTCCAGCAGTTTTAAAGGTAGAGGAAATGCCCTGAATCTGTAATTTTTTTCTGACACTTCACCAAATTTTCAGGGTTTAGGATTTTATTTGGTGCATTTTAAGGGTTTAAAACAAACCAGTCTTTGGGATTCCAGAAAATGTTGGGTACATTATCCGGGTAAATTAAAAAACAAACAAACAAAAAAAAAGGCCCTGGAGCCCTTTTCAGGTTAAATACATTTTTATCAAAGGAATTTTTGGCTAAAAAACTTTTAAGAACAGCACTTTCAGGCTTTAGCCCACTTTCAGAGTTGGGCTAAATATTGTTTGTGCTAATGCCCCCTAAATGATCAAAATCCACCCAGGGTTTTTTTAAATAATCTCAAATCTCTGATGTTAAAAACACTGAATGTAAGTAATTGTGAAATTTCTCTCTGCAAGCAGTGTTGTGTGGCATGATTCTGGGTCATTATAGAGCATTTTAGAGTGAGGTTATTAACCATTTTCTGGTCAAAACATATTTGGGGATTGGCACTTTGTAGAGTGGCACCTTGCACCCTGTCGGGTGCGCATACAGAGCAGTGTGTTTAGGTGTAGAAAGTCATATATTTTTTTTACAAAAACAGAGATGTAATTTGTATATTAAGAGTGTTTGGGTCTTGTTGTATCGAGCAGAGAAAACCCCGAATCTGTGGCAGCTTTACAAAATCTTTTGCTGTATGTGTCCGGCTGAGACACGGTTTGAAAAAAAAAAAACAGACCATTTTTGACAATCTCTGTTTTACCAGAATGCTAACGTTAGCTAGCTTGTTATTTCTGTTTACTTCACTGTTGTTGCCCCGGCGACACAGCTGCGTTGCGTTATCACGTGACTGCTGTTAATAAAGTTCACCTCTTTTGTTTTCTTTCTTTCCATTAAAAATTATCAACCAAGTGTTGCTTCAAACTGAAATAAAACAATTAGAAATACAGATAAATTTAGATTTTACGCAGTTTCTGACTGACAGGGAAGGTCACGGGTAGCCATTGCCGGGATCCGAAAAGATTCGTTCTTTTAGCTCCTTCGGGTCCTTTCGGTCTTTTCTCTTTCCGGCTCATGCTGCATTGGTTAACATTACGGAGTGGCCATGAGCCGGAACCCGAAAAGATTAGGTCTTTTTGCGAGTCTCCGAGTCGTTTCAGTCTTTTCTCTTTTCGGCTCATAATTTGCTAAATGTCCAATAATTTGTTTGTTACATTGTGATTTTAGTGTTGATATGTTAATGTTATTTAGTATCTTTTGATTCTAATTTATTTTTTATTTATCATTATAATTATATAGCTCTTTTGGCAGAAACGTGTTATTTATTTTAAAACTTATTTGTATAACTTTACAGCTTGTTTTGCACTTTAAATGTCTTCTGTTGTATAAGTATATTTTGATTTATCTTTTTAAGGTTGTATTTAAAAAAAATAAACAATCCAAGAGTGTGTATAAAGTATTTATAATATCTGAAAATGATTTTATGAACAAATTAAGTCTTTATTAACACATTATGTGTTGAGCACCAAAAACTGTTAATAGCAGTAGTAGTAATAAATATAAAAATAATAGTAATCGTTCACTAATCATGAACTAATATTTGCAAACTGACTTTGCCTAACGTTGTGGCGCGGTCACGTGACAAAAGAACGAAATGACCCGGACTCGCTGAAAGACCTACTCTTTCGGAGAGACTCGCAAAAAGACCTAATCTTTTCGGGTTCCGGCTCATGGCCGCTCCGTAATGTTAACCAATGCAGCATGAGCCGGAAACAGAAAAGATTAGTTCATCTTTCGAGTCATTCGGGTCTTTTCGGTCTTCTGTCATTGATGAACGGGTTACGCTCGGAAAACCACAAGAATGATGCGCATGCGCCAATGAACGAATCCCTCTCCAACACGACTCGTTCATGCGGAGTCACATTAAAGATTCGTTCAAAAAGAACGAATCGTTCTTGAACGACACATCACTAGTTCCTACGGAGTCACATTAAAGATTCGTTCAAAAAGAATGAATCGTTCTTGAACGACACATCACTAATTTAAAAGGAAAAACAAAGTAGCGATTGTTCGAGAAAACGCATTGAAGATATAGACTGGTGTGAAAGTAAATTTCTGACAAAAAGTACTAAATTGCAGTGATTTGAGAGATAGTTATTGTTCATTTACACCACTGACCTTAATTGACTGCGCTGCGGTCAATTTTGGATAATGTGTTCTCATTGTTATATGTTTTTAAATGTTTTTTGGACACTTCCGAGTTTAAATGCAGGATTTCACTTATAACCGCGTTACACTGATTGACACATATTACGGGCCTGTACGGTAAAGGTTCAGTATTTAAAAATAAACAAATTACCGTACGTCACGGTTGTTTTGACAACGACATTTGCTTCACAACATCAAAACAAACCGTCTCTCTCTCGTCGTCATCGAGCTATTGTTGATTTATTGAACATTTCTATCGTTATAATGTCACGCTTTCGACGATACAAATACGCCACTTCACTCCCTACATGGAGTCCATTTATGCCACGGCCCCCACCACCTCGCAGCCCGTCGAGCAAAGTAAGTGTAAGTATGGGCTCTGTCGTGCTTTATATTATGTATGTGTGTTTTGTTTTTCTCTTTTACAGTAGTTCCTTTTCTCAATTTCTGTTTCATTAAAATGTTGTCTCATTTCAGGACTGCCATGAGTCCAGCCGGGGTCACACCGTTAAAGCGCCAATCCCTCGTCACATCCCAACAGGATTTGGAGGTACTGTATTTGCTCAAACAAATGTCTTTTATATTCAGACATGTTATTCTTTGACAATGACACAGAACATCCAGAAAAAAAAGTGGCCGGTGAGTGGATATCCCAATGCTTTATACCGCTTTCCTGTCTCATTTTTAAAAACAAGCATCACATCTAGGATGGACAGAATGCATTTGTTTAAAGTAAAACATTAAAGGCAAACTTCATTATATATTTAAATTAGTAAATGTGATGGATTAGTACATTTTTGCCAGTTTCTGGATTAGTGAAGCCATCTAGCCAAAAGGCACCAGCCACCACTGCAATAAACCTTTCATTAAAGTTACAGACCAATAATTTCTTTGTTTGTGAACAAACATTCACAATCAACATACATTTCTTTATGAACACCATATTCATTCAAGACTGTTGTGATGTTTTACCAAAGGGCATTTACAACCAATCCCTGGCATCCTGTCCAGAAAGGCGGAGAAAGAACATCTTTTCACTGAAGTAAGTACACATTTTAATAAAGTTGTTCCCAATAGACATAAATTATTCTTTATAAACTTTACTTTTAATCCTACATTCATCCAGATCATATTTTTCATGTACTGTGTTTATAGAACCAGCAGCAGCTCTCCAGCAGACCCAGGCTGCCCCCTCTGTTAAAACCTCTGGCAGCAAAAGGTACGGATTAAAACTCAAAATTTTATTGTTTGAATACAATACAAATGCAAAAGTATAACATTGTAAAATGCTTAATCAAACGTCTTAGAAACTACTGTTAGTTGTGGTTTAAAAAAAATAGGTGTTTTTGTCTCATCCATGCAACGTTTACTTTTATTGTTGTAAATGGAAAGAGATTAATACATTTGACCCTTTAGAGGAAATAAATCAGCTATTAATATATTCATTCATTTATTTTATTCATGGGAACCTTGTTAAGTAAAGATTATTGTGATGTTTTACAGAAGGACATGTGTGGCCAATTGCTGCGAAGATCCCTGCTATTTGAGAAAAGACTAAGAAAGGACAACTTTTTGGTGAAGTAAGGGATTTTTTTTAACCTCTTAAGCCCGAGAGTCCCCGGTACCGGGGACTTGCCCCCTTGTGCGTTACATTTTCACTCATAGCTCACTAACCCTGAGAATAACCCACACATATTAAATACTGTTGTGTTCAGCGGAAACTCCTCTAAAAACGTATCTAATTCAATTTCATATCCGTTAACCACAGCTCGAACGCCATGCAAATAAACAACAACATGTCCGGAGTATAATTCATGACCACGTTTTTGTTTATGTGCGATATGTATCCACAATATAAACGGAAACGCCAAAACCATTACATTAAATGAAAGCTAACAACCAGCTGAATCCAGCGATATGCAACTCATTAACATTGCATGAAGTATTTCAGAGCAGGGAGCGAAAGTTCCACGAAAAAACGCCAGCGAAAACCAAGCAAGCATGTAAATCTTGTCTTACCTTTGCCGTTTTTTCAACAAAAAGTTATTTCCATAGCGATAAAAGTCCGTTTGTTGTTATGTCCGGTCGATAGCTTCGCGGAAACTCCATTTTGGATTATTTCTGTAGCTTTGTGGCGTCATTACGTCACCAAATATGGAATGACTCCCCGTGCGTAAGAGGTGGTCTCTCCACGCTGCGCGTCGTGTGATTCGTCGGCGATCCCGTCAGTCTCAAAATGGTTGAGCTGATTGGTTTCCATAGAATCAGAGCTTTTCAGCGATGTAAAGATCTCCCGGATTGGACAGATGGTCGGGGGGGTAGGGACACGCAGAAGCTCGACGTCAAAGCGTTTGTGAATGAAAGGTTCCCAAAAGCGCAGCAAGATGGTGTAAATGAGCTTCTACCCCCCTTTTACAGCGTTTCTTTAGGAGTTTTTTTTGTTGAAATCATGTCCCATAAGCAAGAAAAGAAGACTATGAACGTAGCTGAAGCTTTGGACAAGATTTTTTTCCATATTTCAATTATTGTGCCAAATTGTGCCAAACTGTGCCAACATGGATTACGCCTGAACTTTGTTCAATCAAAACCTTTACAGAATATTAGTTTCTTGTAGTATGAACACCAAACTTGCTACAGATGTTCTTGACATGTAGTGGTTACAATTGATTGTGTTTATTTGCTTCGTTATAAGTAAAATAAGGAGATATTGGAGGAAACGTGTTTTTTTTTTTTAGGCGGAGTTCATTTTTGGCCATTCCAACATCAATTACTCTTACCCAGTGTTCTTGACTGTCAAATTAACTCATCCACACCACTCCCCAAGAACCTATCTTCATTTTGATACCAAGATTTGCAGTTTAGGCCTTGTAAAAGCTGAGAAATGCCTTAAAAAGTAAAAGTATAGGATTTTCGGAAAATAGGCCTCAGGGCTTAAGAGGTTAAAGATAATTTTTGAGGGGGTTTTGCCTTTATTTAGAATTAACAGGACCGTAGGGACAGTAGAGAAAAGGGAAACATGAAGAATTCAACCATGACCTGCCCAACTGCATATACGACCGGCGCAATGTCCACTACACCACGGCTAGACATTCACTATGTTTTAAACACTATACATTTAAAATAAACTTGTATTCTTTGTTCCCTTACAGTCGAGAATGCAGACGAATGTCGAGTTCTTCGACTATGGGGACTTACCGAACCTGGGAGGTGGTACCGAGTTTTAACGGGCAAATTAATTGATTTGCGAGTGTAGATGATTAGCAATCAGCCGCTCTATAAGAGGAGCACTTGCTCTACACTCATTCTGCTTTCTTCCTCGGAGCGAATGGTGGTGCCATCCTCTGAATTTCGACGCTTTTCTGAGCTGAAATATCTTAAGGCTGCTTACCTCGCGAACGGTGTTGTTTGTGCTTGCCCAGAAAGCCGACCACCAAAACCGCTGCGCCTTCTGATTCCAGCGAGTCTGTCAGTCTTTCACATTTACCGAACTCGTCCTTTTTCACGACGATGGGTAAAATATGTGTTTCTCCTGGCTGCGGTGGGTTCATCTCATCGAAGGACGGACACGAGAAATGCGTAGAGTGTTTGGGCTTCAAACACGCCTGCGCTGCTCTCGTGAGGCGAGAGTGCGTGCACTGCAACACTCTCCCTAATCGCACTCTAAGGTACAGGAGGTCCTTTTTCGAGGAAGCGGGCACCGGAACTTCGGCTTCGGTTGCCCCGCTTAACCGATCTAGCTCCTCCGAGGCCTTAGATGACGGCGCCGCGGCAATGACGTCAGGAAACCCCTCGCGTCACCCGCGCGCGCCGGATGTGCGCTCCGTCCGGTCTGCTGGGCTCGATGTTGCTCCGGCTTCACCGATGTCCCAGTATGACCCTATAGATGATCTGCTGTCCATCGCAGCATCGGAAGGGGCGCCTTCTTCCGCGTCCTCCGACTCCGTTCTGCCGCCCTCCGGGGTTGCAGCGGAGGCGGGGCCGGAAGTAGCGGCGATGCTCTCCAAGGCCGCGGCGGCGATTGGTTTAGAGGTGCCCCCACCTTCTGAATCGGCGCCGTCGTGGTTGGACGACTGGTACTATGGCAAGCGCCGGGATGTTCCCCGCGCACCGCCCGCACCTTTCTTCCCGGAGGTGCATGAGGAGATTACAAAAGCCTGGCAGGCTCCCCTGTCTGCAAGGGTTCGTACCTCCTCCCCTTTCACCACTTTGGCGCAAGCCGCAGCTAGGGGGTATCTGGCACCTCCGCGGGTGGAGCAGGCTGTCGCGGTGCATCTGTGCCCCTACAGCCCTGCCGCTTGGCGGTCGCGTCCGGGTATTCCCTCCAAAGCCGGGAAGTTCTCGTCAGCCCTGATGACGAAGGCCTACTCGGCTGCGGGTCAAGCTGCGGCTGCACTGCATGCTATGGCGACCTTCCAGGTCTACCAGGCCAAGGTCCTCCGTGACATGCACCAGAGTGTTGGCGCCCCCGAGTCTTTCCAAGACTTGCGCTCGGCTACGGACCTCGCCCTTCGGGCCACGAAGTCTGCAGCCCAGAGCATTGATCGCACGATGTCCACCTTAGTGGTCCAGGAACGGCATCTGTGGCTGGAACAGGCGTCGATGCAAACTGAGGACTGTAACAGGTTCCTCGACGCGCCTGTGACACCCGATGGCCTCTTTGGCGTCGCCGTGGATGACTTTGCGTCGAAGGTCTCCACGATCAGGCAGCAGGCGGAGGGTCTGGGCGAGCTGATGGTTCCGCGCCGTAACAAGCGCGGTCCCGAGACGCTCGGTGAGACACCCTCTCCGCCTGCTAGACGCCAGAGAGAGTGCCCCCCGCCACGGTCTAAGACTTCGGCCAGGCGCCCGAGAAAGACCCCTGCACGGCGGCGCGCACAGTCATCCTCAGAGGTTTCTCGGAAGCAGACGAGAGCTTCTTCCCGTAAGAAGCGCCCCTGAGGATGACGACTTGGGAAGATGTAAGATCTTTCAGGGTCTCAACATCGACCCGACTCCCTCTGGAGGGGGGGAGGCCACCACACGCACCTCGCTGCCGACCTTCGGGTTGGCGGCACCTACTGTGTTAAAGAAAGATCAAACATCTCTCCCAAGAATAATGGCCTCGCATGCCCTCACGTCGGGGATACCTCTTCCTCATACTTTGACGAAGACCCAAACACCGGCGCGAGCTCCGTTGGCCCGGTCGGTGGACATGGCGGCAGGAGCCCCCACAGTGCCATCCACCAGCCCCCAGGGCCCCGCCCTGGTGATTCCGCCCCAAGACCCGCATCCGTGCGGCCCCACCTTCATCGGCCCGTCCGTTGCAGGACCACTGACACATTACATGGGAGCCTGGCGGAAGCTTCCCGGGGTCAGTTCTTGGGTCCTCCGGACAATCCGGCTGGGTTACACGATTCAGTTCGTAAAATCCCCCAGGTTTTGAGGAGTTCTAGAGACCCCTGTACCACGGTCAGGCGCCTCACTCCTGCGAGAGGAGATCGATGCCCTTTTGAACAAAGGAGCAATCGAGCCGGTCCCTCCAGCCGATGTAGAAGCAGGCTTTTACAGCCCTTACTTCCTAGTACCCAAGAGGTCGGGCGGGTTGCGACCAATCTTGGACATCAGGCGTCTAAATCGGTGTCTGGCCAAGCACCGTTTCAAGATGCTGACGGTCCGCGGCCTTCTGCTGTGCGTCCGTCCTGGGGATTGGTTCGCTACTATAGACCTGAAGGACGCGTACTTTCAGGTGGCCTTGACGCGTCGTCACAGACCCTACCTAAGGTTCTGTTTCGAGGGCCTCGTCTACCAGTACAGAGTCCTGCCCTTCGGCCTTGCCCTCTTCCCGCGCACCTTCACGAAGGTTGTCCGGGCTGCTCTCGCCCCGCTACGCAGGGCAGGCACACGGATCCTGGACTACCTGGACGACTGGCTCCTAGTAGCCGAGTCCAGGGACCAGTTGATCACACAGAGGGATGTGGTCTTGGCGCATGTGTCGCGCCTGGAGTTTCAGGTCAACTGGGAAAAGAGTCAACTTACTCCGGTGCAAAAGACTACTTTTCTCGGTATAGAGCTGGACTCTGTAAACATGAGGGCGCTGCTCACCGCAGAGCGCGGCCGAGCCCTGCTGTCTGCGCTAGACCATGTGTCTCAGCGAAGAGCGGTCCCACTGAAATTGTTTCAGAGGCTCCTGGGGCATATGGCAGCAGCAGCCCCAGTGATTGCACTTGGGCTCCTGCATATGCGACCGCTTCAGCACTGGCTTCGTTCACGGGTTCCGAGTTGGGCATGACGCAGAGGGCGGCTCCGGGTGTCCTTGACACCCCCCGGCCTCTCGTCCCTCAAGGCCTGGAGGTGTGTGACATTCCTGCGAACAGGAGTCCGCATGGGCGGGACTCCTCACCGCGTGGTAGTCAATACAGACGCCTCCCTGACAGGCTGGGGCGCCGTGTGCGGTTCCTATCGAGAGTCCAGTTCCTGGACCCGACTCCAATCTCGATGGAAAATTAACCGTCTCGAGCTAGCTGCAGTGACCTTAGCAGTGCAGCGCTTCAGGGCGCTCCTGCTACAGCGTCACGTGCTTGTCAGGA